>NIPM01000002.1:2359624-2391013 GCA_002738285.1 Holacanthella duospinosa | reverse complement strand
GTACCTTATGAAGGTACAAAAATTTACTCTGGTTGTCTGCTACATTGCATCGACAGTTGTCTGCTGTCTGCTAACTTGCAGTTCCTGTCTGCTGTCTGCTGTCTGCCAGATTGCATATGATTTCGACAATTGTCTGCTAATTTGCATCGACAGTTGTCTGCTGTCTGCTTACATGTGTTTTGTCGGCTGTTTGCTGTCTGCTAACTTGTACCTAGAGCCGACAATTGTCTGCTAACTTGCATCGACAATGGTCTGCTGTCTGTTATCTTGCAGCTTCCGAATTTTATATTACTAATCCCTTTATAAACTAAAATTGACAGAAATATAATAATTAAATTTCATATTAGGACATATGATAATTACAAAATATTATTTATATTTGACACTAATTAACAAAATATTAGATAAACTTTAGTTATTTAAAATTTTAGAATCAGGNTGTCTGCTATCTTGCAGCTTCCGAATTTTATATTATTAATCCCTTTATAAACTAAAATTGACAGAAATATAATAATTAAATTTCATATTAGGACATATGATAATTACAAAATATTATTTATATTTGACACTAATTAACAAAATATTAGATAAACTTTAGTTATTTAAAATTTTAGAATCAGGATGAGAGAAATAAGCTATTTAATAATTTACGCAGAATGTAGATAATATATTTAATTGAAAAAATATTCTCAATAAGTTATTCGAGGTCTATATCGTCTATTTATTCTGAAGATTAGCAATCCTCATCTTGAATTTCTGGAGTAATCAAATCTTTTTCTTCAGTTTTATCATAAACCCAATTCAAAAAAAAAAATTTTTTTTGAGGGACCTAACAACCTAAGCTGTCGGTAGGTTTTAGGTAACGGTTGTTGATTCTAACATCCATGATTCATTAGGTTAGAAACAAATACTCATCATTCATCATCTCAACCAAGGGATATCAATTTTTATTTTCGAATAAAAATGAAAGTTATGAAGAGTATAATAGTCATTAGATTAATCACTCTGAGCTAAAGTCTTTATTAATCAAACTTGTAAATATTCTAAAATATTTGTTAATATTATATAATAAATATTCATTAATATGAATAAATTGGCAACAATAGATCTGATAGACTCAACTCCTCAGTCTCTTTTCTTTTAATTTCGTTAATAAATATTCGTTAATATTAATAATATTCATTGATATTAATAAATATTTATTAATATGAGTAAATTGGCAACAATAGCCCTAATACACCCCCCTCTCTCCAGCCTCTGTTCTTTTAATTCTGTTAAAATAAACCAATAGTAATATTAAAAAAAAATATTAATAAATATTTATTAATATTTAAAAATTAAAACACAAAAATTAAATTTAAACGTCAATTTTCGATTCAATTATTTCTCAACTATTCTATAACATCAGACTCGAGTGTCAAAAACCCGATTTTTATAACTTTCGTAACAGACTGATTTTTTTTTTAAATAATAATTATTAAAACACAACCACAACATTTGAAACTAATACATTTTCCAAATTTCTAAACTAAACTTCAAAAATTCTCAATATTTTACACTTTTTTTTTTTTTTACAACTTTTCTAAAAATTTAACCCTCTTCCAAATTCCACTCCCGTTCTGAGAACTTATGAAGTTGCGTAAATTGTTGTGATTAGCAACTGTGGTATCCGTAGACTGAAAAGGTACTACCTAAATTTTCAAGTAAATTTATTTTAATGATCTTTGCCAAATAAAAAACATTAAGAGATATTTTTTTGCACATAAGAGAAAAACGGAAGTCCGAGGGATGAGAACATCTTCAAAAATAAGACCAAACTCAAGTACAAATTAAATATTCTTCACACTACTCAAGAATCAAGATTCAAAAACCTAATTCTAAAATTTATATTACTACCTAATTCTCCTATTTCTGCAACCAACAAACAAAAATTATCAAAAATAAAAAATTTGAAAAAAAAATAAATTAAATAAAACAACACAAATTTTTGAGGCTAATATACAATTTAGGATTAATTTTATGCTGATTGCAGCTATTGCGTCAAAAAAAATTTTAAGCATTATTTTACCTTTTATTTTTCTTCAAAAATTCAAATTTTCTTCGCCTAATTAATTAAATTGGATTAAATTGAAATTGATTTGGTAAATGCTATTCAATTGATTATAAATAAATACTCAGTCTTTCAAAAAGTCTGGAGCAAAAAAAAAATTTTTTTAATTGAAAATTCAACTAATCAGATACGAAAAAAAAAAATTTTTTTTAAAAATTTTGTTTAGCTGAATTTGAACTTATANAAAATTTTTTTTAAATTTTGTTTAGCTGAATTTGAACTTATAAATTTCTTTCAACAATCTCATTGAAAAATTTTTTTTTAACTTTTAAAATTCAAATTGAACCAATTGAACAAATTAAAATATATGATAAAATAAGAAATGAATGCACATTTTTTCCCATTAGTAGTGAAAGCAAGTTACCCGGGTTAAATTACGCCAAAACCCGGAAATTTGTCATTTATTTCAATTTTTTTGTTAAAATTCCTTTTCATCTTGTTCTCATTTTTTTAATTCACTACCCCAATACTCTGCTGATTTAAAAAAAAAAAAAACTTTTCTTCACAATTTTTCTGGGTGTGATTTTTGTTCCGTTTGGAATCTTTTCTCTTTTTTTTTCTGGTTCTTTGTAATTTTTCTAATATTTTCTTTTTTTTTTTCATTTCACATTTAATAATATGGAGCGGAAAATATTCTAGGGAAATATTACATAAAATAATTACATCTAATTTTCTTTTGTATCAATAGTCTTTGATTTCTCAAAGAAATGCCAATTACTTAAATTTAGCTTTTCGTTTTAAAACAGGTTATCACACGAAGGAATAATTAGTAAGTTATTATAATTCAATCATAATTAACTTTTTCTTCAATGATTAGGAATTGATGATGTTGGTTCCGTCGGATGACTGATTGTTATTTGTCATAGTTGACTTTAGATGAATGTTGAAGAGGTTCGTATACTGGAGAGGTTGGTAATTGGTATACTAAACATTTTCTAAGAGCTGCAGCATAGTTATAAACTAAATTAGAAAGATGAAATGACATTTAAAAAAAAAAAAAAACAATTTTTCTCTCTCCAGAATCAAATTAGATGAAAACTGAGTAAAATCAAAGAGATAGATTTTAAAATGATAGAAACTAATCCATTATTAAATTTAAACGTAAAATTATTATAATTTCTCAAGTGAAGTAAATATTACAATAAGTAAGCAATGAAACTTTGGGAGATTACAAACTAGTCAATTTATCTTATAACTAACAGTATTATACTCATATTATTAATCTTTACATAAAATTTAAATTGGGAATAAAATTGTACTTGCTTTAAATTATTCTTTGTCATTTTGACACGATTTCAATTCAATCTGCTATCAAAAATACCTATTATTGGTAAGACTATATTTAGTAAGAACAATCAGAGAATTTTAAGAATTTAACCTAAATTATTTTTTTTTTTACAAACTTAGAATAGTTACAAGAAGATTAATAATTATTTAATGTATAATGCTGGTATTAAGAATTACTAATATTCCAAGATTAATTAGTATAAGGATACGGAATTCATTAATTCTGAGTTCATCGATGCCACTCCTCCTCTTCTTCCAATTCATCTTCACCGATGTTCTGGAGATGATGGAAATGTAGATTTTTAGGGTAAAAATTGCAATAGTGAAATTATACCTCGAGCATGACTGACGGGAGGTCAAGGTCATCAGGGACTGGTGGTGAATCAACCTTTGAATTGTCCTTTGCCGGGTAATTTTGAACCCATTTGATATCCAATTTGTGTTCTTTATAAACACGCCCTTTTGTAAAAGCCGTCTCAGCACATTTACGGCTTTCATAAGCCATCGTCAAGGACGGCTCAGCATAGTCAGGTTTATGATAAGGGACGAGTCCATATTGCTAAAAGAAAATGAATAAAATATCAACTAAAAACATAATTCTATTGTTTACATATCATTCAACTCTAATGAACACCTACTAGTAAGTGACATCTATCGGGTCTTTCAATAAGTATGACCCACGAAAATTCAGATTCAACCAATTAGATAGGAGAATAATTACAAGAATAGTTGACTGAATTTGACATTTTTTTTTTTAATTTTCATGGGATATTCTTATTAGGAATTACCAAAAAAGCAGAGTTTTTTGGAAATATTGATATTCAAAGTAATTTTTTTCATCAAACAATTCAATGTTCTTTTTTTATCTACCCTTCCTATTATCAAACTCAATTCAGTGAAAGAGAGTCTTACCGCAAAGTGGGCCATAAGCTCAGGAAGAATATTCGATGGAAATCCCGTAATAAGGATTGTAGTTGTTCTGCGATCCACTGTACGAGAAATACTAAAGAGAAGAAGAATCCAATTAATCCAACAATAAATCCCAACCCTGGTTACTTACTTCCCACCGCGTGATGCGGCGAATCCACCTCGTGTCGGTCCCATTCCTCGAAATCCACCTCGTCCTCCTCTGGGGTAAACCCCTGCAGCACGAGCCTGAGCTCTTAGTTCCACAACTCTCTGTTTTAGAGCCTGTGTATCTCCACCTTCGAGTTCTGTATGATAGAGATCCAACTCTGCATCCAGAATGTCACGAGCAGCCTGTAATTGAGATCAAAACTCTTAGTTTTAGAAGTCGTTATATTTCCTCTAGCCTACTTCTCCCTTGGGGGTTGATGGTTGAGGTTGTTGTTGGATTGGCTGTTGAGGTTGTGGTGGATGTTTTGACTGTGGTTGTTGATGTTGAGCAACAAAATCCATGCCTTTTTTAATTGTCTCAATACTTTCTTGGAGTGTCTTGATCAATTTCATTAGTTCATCCTTCTCTTCTGGTTTCATCGACTTACTCGTCTCTAATTTGTGGATCAATTTCTTTTGTTGTTCAATCTGCTCAATCAACATCACCTGTTTCTTCTTCTGTAAATCATGCATTAGCTTCATTGTCTCTCGTTTCTTCTCCTCTTGAGCTCGTTTAAGTTGCTCATGTGCAGCTAACTGCTCCTGTGACTTTTTAATTGCTTCAACAGCCTAGAAAAAAATTAGAAAATTTAATTAGAGTTTAAATATTTTCCAAAAGGATTTGTTTCCACAAATTCACAATTCTAGGAAGTCCATTTTAGTTTATTTCAAAGAACCATCTTACCTGGACTTTTTCCTGCGAAATCTCTCTCTTCTGTGGATTCGGATTGTATAGAGTTTTTGTGATGTTGATCCCAGAGACAAGAACTCGTTCTGTTTCAACACCCAAGTGCATTGGCTCTTCCAGTTCAATGACCCCAAGTCTTTCCTTTGCAGAAACTCTAGGAAATATGGGCCCATCTTCTGTTTCTTCATTTTCCTTCAAAAAGAACCAAAAACTAATAAACATACCAAAAAGTCGAGTTTCAAAATTTTCAATATACACTAACTCTACCTTCTCTTTGTTATGCCAAAAGACACGAATGAATCGGTTGTTGAGAACTGCTTCGGTGGATTTATAGGCCGTGTATGCCTCATTTGGCGAAGAGAACGTTATGAGTGCTGCTTCTGGATCATTCTCAAAGTTAATTTGAATATTGACAATTTTCCCGAACTGGACAAAGTGACTGTTAAGGTCCGAGATACTGTTCTGAGCTGGTGGAATTCGTTTCACTTCCAGAGAGCAGTTTGTATACACCTTGGGCTTCATCCCGAGTCTTGAGTGGTCAAATGACCCACCACGACCGCGACCTCGCCCACGTCCTCCATGACCTCCCCGCTGCGGTGGTGGATACATTAGACCCATGTGCATCGGTGGAAAGCTCATCTCCTCATCGAGCATCTGAGCGCCTGGCGGACCAATCACAGGAACGTTGATCAACTCACGTGGAGGCATAGGAAAGATCGGATGACGTAACATCATCCCTCCGCGCAGTCGAGGACCTTGGTAAGAAATGTAACCAATTAGGCTTACTCTGATCACTTCAAATTATCTTGTTGTATCAACTCAAAATTAATCGATTGCTGGCTTGCCCCCTTTTCTAGGATTCTTCATAAAAGTTATAGCTTTAACTACCCTTAAAACCAGTCATAACGAATCAACATAGAACCAGCGAACCACACAAAATAAATATGAACTCAACAACACTACTCTGAAGCAAACCAGCCAATCATAACCAATAAATGAAGAAAGCAAATGAATCAACCAATCAAACAGTGATCTTTTGTTGTCACTCATTAACGATACTAATTCAATACTCTCCTTACTATTGAAGTCTAATGAATGTGGTGTTACAGCCATTGAGACCATACGGTACTACTTTTATACGGTTGTGATAATAAACTCACCACCACCTGGATGAAATGGTGGTACAGAGCTCCATGGCATTGACTGATTTAGTAACTCCCCTTCCATAGCTGCTTGAACCAATAAAAAAGCGGAGGTTAGATAAGGATGCAAAGGTTAATCACCTCAAACTCAATAAATGAGAGTAGTTACATATTATAGGTCTCGTAGGACGAACTAGACGGAATTCCTGTCCCTCTCCTCCACGATATGGCAAGCCTGGCTCAGGTCCTTCGATTTGAACTGTCCGCTTGAGACCACTGACAGTAACACCTACGTCTTGAAGTACAACAGGATTCTGACCATGGTCAAACGGACACAACTCCCCGCGCATGCATAAACCCCGTTCTGAAAGAAAGAACGAATTCAGAATCAAAATTTTATCTCAACATTTGCTTTATTGTAATGAGCCCAATTAAAAAAAAAGCTAAAAAACAACAGAAATCCTTACCATCGAAGTCTATACATCTGTTGCCACCTGGTGAACCATTGTACTCATCTTCTTCTGAAAATTTATGAACAATTAACTAATTAGTGGACATTAAAAATTCCCTTTTAGTGCACATAAGAAAAAAAAATTAGAAAAAGTGAATACAGGCAGCCTGGAGAATGTAAGCCGACTAACTATATGTTCTCGCCATACCCAAAACTCCTTCACTCACTTTATTGTTACAAATTATGCAATTAAAATCTTAAAATATATGTTTGTAAATTTTCTAACAGACCCAGATACTTGTAATTGATTTTTAAAATTCAGACAAAAGTTTGTTAAAGTGTTACTTACATAAACACATATTTGTTTAGCAGTGTAAATAGGTCAGAAGATTATCTTTGCATATAAAGCGTACACTAAGAAAGCACTCAACAACCAAGCTAGGGTAGGGACACAAGGGAAAGGACAAGGAGAGGTGAACAATGAGATAACAAATTACCAAGTCTTTCAATGAGAATACATTCAAGAAAATTTAGAAATTCAAATTCAGACAATCAGATTCGAATATAAAAAAATCTCTTCCAATATGAATCGCTGAATTTAAATATTTGAATTTAAATCCGAATGCATGCTAACTGAAAGACTGCAAAATACACAGTGCACCTAATCTAATTTAACAGGACATTTGGATTTGTCGAATTGATATTATTCTGAACTCATTCTCCCAGTTATTCTAAATTATTGTAAAAAGTTTCTTTTACAGATTCGATTTGATTTGAAACTAACTTTAAAGTGGTTAGAATATTAGGCTAGGAAATAGGCAAAATAATAAATCCAAATATACTCCAAATACCATGGTAAATCATAGGTGTTATTTGTCAGCTCATTGAGGCATAGGGAAAGAATAGACCTTACTCGGAGCGAGAGTGGTTTCCATTCGACCTGATTGGTCAATGGGGTTAGTGGTAGGAACCACGGTGGCAACCCCTTTATCCATACCATCTGATCTGTTGAATCTGGCCGGAGAACGAGATCTCGAACGTTTCAATGGAGACCGAACTCGTTTTGGTTCATATCCTCCGCGCCGACTCGAGTATCGATGAGGGGAACGGGCACGACTGTACGGTGACGAAGAACGATTTCGAGGAACTGGGGATCGCCTATACAAAATGGAATTAGAAATATGTAATTAGCCAACAACATATGGAAATATAATAAAATAGTTTCGACATTTTTCAAAAGATTTAAGACGTAGGTTCCATAACAGAGTTAAGTAATCAAGAATGGTAGGAGTGACGTTTCCAACGTTCTCAAAATGTAAGCGAACGCAAGAATTAGGGTCTTGTTTTTCTTTATTACTTAACTCTGTATTACACAATAGAAAAAGTTTATTGAATCTTGCACAAAAAAAAAAAGAAAAAAAAAAAAGTTTCTTTTCAGGTCAATGACCTCTCCTCTATACATTCATTATTCAGTTTTTATTCCCGCGGTACTAAAAACACTTTCATTTTAAGTTATACTTATAATTCCTTGTACCGCTGTCATTAATGTAGACAGAAGTAAGTATGAAGAGAACTCACCGGCGTTCGTAAGGCTCTCTGTCACTTCGTCTGATTGGAGATCTTTTAAGACCAGGTCGATAGCGAGCAGGTCGAAGTGGGTAATCCTTCGGGCTCCAAGAACGACGTCCACGTTCACGTGACCTTGACCTACGACCCCGAGGACTTCGAGATTTGTTACGCCGAATCATTCTATCTCTTTCCTGGAAGAAACGGAATACACTACTTTAAATAGTTGACCGTTTCCGATAAAGAAAAACCAAGCAGAAAAAAAAAATCTACAACCAACAACAGTTGAAAATATGAAAATAATGTTATGAAAATAACGAAAAAACATAAGTAGTTAGGTAAGGAAAACTGTTCCTATGTCAACCCAATTTTATTCAATCAATCATTTGACTACTTCCAAGGTTGCTATGAGAAATTTACAAAAAGCGACTGATAAGTATCAATGTCGCTTTTTATAAATTTCTCATAGCAACCTTGACTACTTCATTATGTTCATACTTTCGTATGTCTGAAGTTATGAAATAGGAGAAATTGAATTCATTTATTATGCGGAGCCTTAGAAAATCCTATTTTCCTAAAACTGACGCACTTTAAAAATCAACAAAACTTTTGTTGAAACAAGTTACTTTATTTGATTTTTTGTTGGAAAAACAAATCAAATCACTTAACGAATGAAATAAATTTTAAACAATGTCAAAAATACCCCAAAACACCTCGAAAAAAAAAACATAAGTCTTTATCTTCAAACTCCTCTTCACGGTAACTCGGATGATCCTCACGACAGAATTTCTGGAAATCGGCGCGAAGCTTCCACTACAGGATTTCCAGAAATTTTGTCGTGAGGATCATCCGAGTTACCGTGAAGAGGAGTTTGAAGTCAACATTACCGGATGGAAAAGGTTAAAAATTAATAAGTCTTTATCGAAAATAAAAATAAAAACGAATAAGAGCCGTGTGGAAAGGATTCTTTATCGCCCGGTGGTTGGATGTGAGGAGACTCGTACTCTCAAAGTAGCCAAGCGAGACTTTTATCCCCAGAGACAATGACAAGTATGAGTTAAAACTCTCATACGAAATAAGGAAATCCATAGTCCAGTTTAGAAATACACCGGCTAAACTACTTTTTGTCTCACATAAGATGGCGAGCAGAATCCTGGTTCGAGTCTCCCCAACCCCGAGACTTTTTCAAAGCCTTCCAGGGTTCTCACTCCGTTATCTCTTTAGTTGTAAATAATCTGGGCGTTGAATTTCCTATATTTGCCGAAAATTTTCCAAATCCGTAGAAAATTAAGTTTAGGTGTAATGGGTTAGAGGATAAAGTAGGGCTCTTGATAATGAGCACTCTGAGAATGGGGTACAGTGTTATTGGGAAGGGGGGATTCTGTATCGCCCGGTGGTTAGATGTGAGGAGACTCGTACTTTCACAATAGCCAACCGAGGCTTTGATCCCCAAAGACAATGACAAGTATGAGTTTAAAACTCTCTCCCTGAATAAGGAGACCCATTGTCCAGTGTAGAAATACATCGGCTACTCTACTTTTTGTCTCACAGCCGTACACGTGCAAACAAGAGGTCAATAACCTTTTCTTCACTCTAGCTTTCTTAGTGCTTAGTGTAAATTTAAATCCCTAATTGATTGATAAATTTCCCATTATAAAAAATTATAATTATTATCATTTTTGACCCTGGATAAATGTTTTAATTGGACGTACTATTATCTTCTCTTTATTGACAACGGGGTTGGGCCGGTTGGTCCTGGGATTGGAATTGGCCTTCCCACCGAAGGTTCTATCAGCGGAGACGCCGCTGTCGTCGGAATTGTTGTGCTCTTGAGATGTGTTGAGGACATCGCTATCGGCAGAGGATGAGTCAACCGTGGTGTTGAGCTCAGAGGTGTCTGTCACGAGGGATGGGTCTTGACTCGATCCTGAGGACGTGGACGTGTCGAGGAGAGGCACGCCCAGGTCATAGAGGGGGTTCTTACCTTTCCCACTCCCTCCGACTCCACCCTCTCCAGGATCATCTTGCACAATGAGATATTCATTCGTATTGATGGCTCGGAAGAGGCAATCCACGAACGGGATTGTTTCTACAAAGTAATCAATATTTAATTATTCAACGTTAGCAAGTTAAATTTTAAATCAATTACTCTAATAGCACCTGTAATTCCTCTTCAATTCATTCCGTGAATAGCGGAGCTGGAGAAGTTGAGAACATTTCTATGTTCGCCCATATTTATTTTGTACGTTTTATCGTTATTTAGAAGTTATTTCATAGTAAGACTATGCTACTCATAAAAAACTTGGTATTTATGTATACGAATCTATTTCAAGTATGTAAAGTTACTAATAAGATACACTAAAGTCTGAAACCAGGACCATGTGTTTGGTTATATCTATTTGAAGAGTAGATCCTAAATGTATCGATATTGATGCTATTTTATTCAGAAAAAATATCTATTGATTCACTAAATTTTACTCGGAGATGACTGACTCTCTACAATACCGGCAGGGTCTTTGATGGCGATGGCTGCGGATTATTGCTCATTTCTATTCCAGAAAATAATCACATGCGGTCCTTTACCTTAAAACTTAGCCTTATCAACATATATCTACAAAGACACACAAAGTGTATATTTATATTTTCCTTTACTCTCATAAGAACGTACCGACTGTTTAATAAAAAATATTAATAGGATTATCTTCATATTCTTTATCTGATTTCACCTTTTTATATGGGGGGATTTATCCTATTATATTATTTGGTTGACTTTGGCTAATTTGAATAGAACAAAATATGAGAGATACCGTTCTGCAAGAAGACGTCCAATTGATCTAACATTCCCTGGCGAAGCTCTGAGTCAGGCTTGTCTTTTCGGATCAGTGCAAAGACATACTTTGCAAGGGCTGCGGGGTCTGCATCACATCTAGAAAAATAGCAGAAACAAGTTTGTAAAAACTTAAGTGAAAATCAAAATTGATAAGTAAAAAATCGTGAGAAAGACAATCGAAACTCAATATAATAATATTTAGGTATCATATGCAAAATCTTTTTCCAAAACTCCGAACGACGTTACAAAGCTTATTTCCAGTAGGTGGTGAACTTTTATGCTTTCCACAAAATTTCTCCTTTAATTATGTTCGACATAGTGTTAGTAACATTATGTTGTTTATTGTCGAACATAATTAGCTACTGCCATCAAAATTAATTCATGATTCTACTGCCTCTTTCTATAAAATTATTCTGTAAAATTATACTTTATAGACACTAGGTTAAACTACAAAAACTTTAGACTACCCGACGAAAATAAAAAAAAATAAAATTCAACTAATCATATACGAATATTTAATTTTGTAGGTTAAAATTGAACTTGTGATTTTTTTAGGACATTCTAAATTTTAATACCGGGTATCCAGGAGAGTTGTCTTGTGTAGCAATAATAAGACAAAACTTAATTTTGGAACAGACCGAGCATTTCATGACTTAATTTAAGATTATTATAAGGAAGTTTACCTATATTGGACTACTTAACTTTTATTTTTACTATTAAATTTTATGATTGAAAAGTCATTGACCCTTGCTACTGTTTGATAGGCTCTGGTTTAGAAAATTCTATAAACTATATTTTATATAAACTATTATTGTTCACTGTCCAGAGAGAAAGCTCAACAATGAGCTATTGAATTTAGCTTCCTTTGTTATTCCTTTCTCACATGTTAGACATAAATCTAATGATCCAAATAGTAAATAAGGAACGAACGAACAAACTCATTTAATACCAAAAATAAATTATCATTATACTTGAAACTTACTAGAAAATGAGTAACTAGTAAATGAATAATTTGATGATTATGATTTACTTACAGCGGCCTTAAGGAGATCGTTAACCATAGCTTCAGACGTTCCGGATTCTCTATTATCATCCTATGACCACACTGTCGTCAGCATCAAACAGCTGGTAAGAGGATAGAAAAATATCATTAATAATTAATGAAAGTTACCAAAAAGTTGATTAATTCATGTAATTAGTCTAAATCTGTTCATCAACTTACGCTTCCAGGATTAGTTGATTTGAAAATAAATGGAGATCCGCTCCGTTTCTGCTTTCTGCTTCGTCGCTGCCGAAAAAAGAATAGAAAATTTTTATATCCTTTCCCTTAAAATTTTCCAAACGTCGTTGAGTTTATACGTGACAAAAAAAAATATTTTTTTTTCTCCCCTGACTTTACAAAATTTACCTCCCCTGGCAACCCCATCATGCGCTTAAATTATCGCGCCAAAATTCAAATTGCGATAATTCATTAGGATAATTTAAAGACCACACATCTAACTTCATCCATACCGAAACATTTAAAAATTTATCAACAATCAAAACCTGAACCAAAATTAACAAAAAAAAAACAATTTCCAAACCTATACTTTATTTTCAAATTTTCTTCGAAACCGAATCTAAACTTGAAACCTATTTTATCTGCCGAACCTAAGAGTAAAACCAAAATTGCTAAACCCAATACTTNTAAAAATTTATCAACAATCAAAACCTGAACCAAAATTAACAAAAAAAAACAATTTCCAAACCTATACTTTATTTTCAAATTTTCTTCGAAACCGAATCTAAACTTGAAACCTATTTTATCTGCCGAACCTAAGAGTAAAACCAAAATTGCTAAACCCAATACTTTTATATAAGTAAAAATTGTCAATTTAATTGGCAACCAATATTTATTTTTGACACTTTTGCTCATTCATACATCTCATCCACTAAACACAACCCGGAGCCGTTGCTATCATTGCCGAAACAAAGAAGAGAAAAAAATATAGTTTCATACCGGAGAACAAATTTCTTTTCGTGCCAATTGCAGTCGAGACAAGTGGAGTTTGGGGACCCAAAGGATTCCGCAATCTAATTCAAATAGCTACTGGTGTACCCTTCTCTACCTTTTTTTTTGATTCAGCGCATTAGTCTAGACTTACAACGAGGAAATGCAACTTCTATATTGGGAACGTTACCTAAAGAAAAACAGTTGGATGAAATATTTTTTCTTTAACTATTATTGTACCTATACTTCTTATCAGTTTTAATTCCTTTATTGTTTTTAAATGATCAATATTTATTTAATAATAGTTATTCACTTGCTACTTTGATTTAAAAAATTCAATAAAAAAATTCCAATTTTTGACGTCATTTTTATTCAGTGTTTACATTTACTAATTAAAAAAAATGACATTAAATTTTGACTTTAGAATTGGAACATTTATCTCACAATTCTTGTAATATTTACCTCACCCACAACTGCTCGCTTACAAAGTCCAGCATTTTCATTTCTCAATTTCTTAGAAAGAACTTACTCCAAATAACTCATTACTCCCGATATATGCTTTGCTTTGTCAGTCCTTTGTCATGACAAAATGCAGTATTATTTCAGAATTTCGTAAATTTTACCATAGTAAAGAAATGAAATTTCTACAAATTATTACGAATAATACTATACTTTATCATGATAAAGTCTTAACAAAGCAAAAGCATATAACGGGCGTTACAGAAATAAGTGAGTCTATGTCCTTACATTCATTAATAATATAAAACATAAAAAAAAATCCCTAAGTCGAAATTCAATTTTGTCAAAGTAAGAACTTACTGATCAGAATGATTTCTAAAATCATTCAAATATTGAAACTCAACAAATAGTTGATTGATGATAACGAGTTTTTACACTCAATCCGTCAATNATAATCATACAAATATTGAAACTCAACAAATAGTTGATTGATGATAACGGGTTTTTACACTCAATCCGTCAATTGTTACTAAATTGAATACTCGGTTTCGGTAAAGTTACATGTGTGTGAAAAATTACCTTCACCTTTTATCATTTAATCTTTATCATAATATTTGCTTTTTTTTTTTAATATTTTTTACGATATTTACTTACATAATAATGTTATCTTTGAGTTAATTACCAATTCCGGCGGCAGTTTAGCACATTTTACCCATTCCACCGGTTTTTCGTGTTCTTTATAAATACTAGTACTTTCTGATTTCACTGTTTTTTTTTTCTTCTAATTGCTCACAATCAATTCGGAAGTTCACAACGGAGTTTTTAATCAACACTGTTACTTCAATGCAGAAACCTTCAATGACGAATTCCGGAAATCTCTATGGATCAGATGGACACCAAAATCCACGAAAAGTTAACAAAATATACCTCGACGGTAAGGTGATCGAGATGTTTATACAAGGTCTTTAAATATGGATGGCCGCCAAGAAAATTCAAATTCAGCCAATCAGATACGAATTGAACATTTAAATGTGATTGGCTGAATTTAAAAAGGAATAGTTAAGGTTCTGCTGATTAAGTAATTAATGCCCACTGCCTTACTTCTACTGGGTATCGTTGTTGAATGAATTGGTTACATGAATCTGAATATCATTTAAAATTTCATAAAGGTTCTTAGTGGGTATTTAAGTTACTATTACATATAATGATGGACGGTGGACTCGTGAAGGCGCGAAAGGTTGGTAATTGGTNGTGGGTATTTAAGTTACTATTACATATAATGATGGACGGTGGACTCGTGAAGGCGCGAAAGGTTGGTAATTGGTCTATGGACTTAATTACTTTTGTGAGACAAAGATTAAAGCAGCCGGTGTATTTCTACACTAAACCATGGGTATCCTTACCTCATAGGAGAGATTTTAACTCATATTTGTCATTNGTGGGTATTTAAGTTACTATTACATATAATGATGGACGGTGGACTCGTGAAGGCGCGAAAGGTTGGTAATTGGTTTATGGACTTAATTACTTTTGTGAGACAAAGATTAAAGTAGCCGGTGTATTTCTACACTAAACCATGGGTATCCTTACCTCATAGGAGAGATTTTAACTCATATTTGTCATTNTAGCCGGTGTATTTCTACACTAAACCATGGGTATCCTTACCTCATAGGAGAGATTTTAACTCATATTTGTCATTATCTCTGGGAATCAAATCCTTCTTGCGTGGCTACTGTGAGATTACGAGTCTCCTCACATCTAATCAAGGGTTGACACAGAATCCTTCCCACACTTTTATAATAAATGCGATAATGTTTATAAAGAGTTCGAGCTGATCAAATACAGTTTGAAGAATCTTGCTACACAATTACATTATAAGGCAGTATTTTCAGATTCGTTAAGCTCCAACGAGAATTGCAATTAGGATTATTTTTTAACATTTTAAGAAATTAACGTAAAACGTATTATTTTTTTTTGCTGGATTTAAGGCAGCGGATGTAGTTTGTTGGAACATCCCCATAGGAAAATCCCGTTACAATATTTTAAATTGAGCTAACTAAACCTAATTAAACTGGACAATGGAAATGTTACAGTCAGCGGCAGCTACCTAAATTCTAAGGACTTTTAGGTTTAGGTAGAAATGGATATTAAATTAATACTTGGTTGAGATTATTGAAAATCTTGTAGACAATTCAGAGGAATCGTGTAGTATGCCGTCGCTAACAGAAGAGGAGCTGGATCAATGCCGGAGCAAGATGTTTCCAGATACCCTTAGCACGGAGCCTCCGGACGAAAATTCAGAATCCATTACGAGCCTACTCAAGAGTCTCGGGCTTGGAGAAGGTGAAATGGAGAGACGAATCGCCCAGTCGGATCGTGTGATTAATGACATGTGTAAGTAACTTTTATTATTCATTATTTAAGAATTAATGGTTCCTTATTTGGTTTCTTATGGCGTTATTTCAGGTTATAGTTTGGAATTAATGCCACCTTTCATAATTACTTATAAAAGCTTAATTTTGTTATATGATAAGATTTACACAGCGTTTGCAAATGCTCTTTACAATTTCCATTTATATTCGAAAGGTGTATACTTTCTTTCATACTAAGCAATCCTGTTGGGCAGTATGATTCGTAACTTATTCTGTGTCTGAAATATTAATGGAAGAGTTATTATTAAGGACGAGACATCTTTAAGATGAAACCTACGCTTAGTACCATTAGCAAAAATATATTAAAAACTACGAATAAGTTAGCTACTCGGGATTTCAGTTGCTAAATACTTTTATCTATCGCCAAATTCAGACATCAGAAAATTCAAATCACATAAGATCCACTTTTAGTATAAAGGCGCTGGCCCAAGTCCTGACTGTCTAATGGGGCTCTTCGACTAATTCTCGGAAACATGTCAGTGAAAAATACAAATGTTCCGCTACTGCACTGTCTCGGTGTATACCTAATTGCCTAATGTCGCGCAACTTCTCTAATGAAAAATACTGCGCAGTTAGNACTGCACTGTCTCGGTGTATACCTAATTGCCTAATGTCGCGCAACTTCTCTAATGAAAAATACTGCGCAGTTAGAGGAAGGATTTTATTATATGTATTTTCATGTTTGTTTCTTTCATTTAGTCAAAAATTTACATAACACGAGCAAACGGCTAGAGTCTTCTATGGACGAAGTTGAGNACTGCACTGTCTCGGTGTATACCTAATTGCCTAATGTCGCGCAACTTCTCTAATGAAAAATACTGCGCAGTTAGGGGAAGGATTTTATTATATGTATTTTCATGATTGTTTCTTTCATTTAGTCAAAAATTTACATAACACGAGCAAACGGCTAGAGTCTTCTATGGACGAAGTTGAGTNTTGTTTCTTTCATTTAGTCAAAAATTTACATAACACGAGCAAACGGCTAGAGTCTTCTATGGACGAAGTTGAGTCTGTAACTAAACTTTATAATCAGATGTGTCAACCGCCATACCAGGTAATACAAGAATATGCTACTAAATGTTCTCAACCAGAAAAGGCTGGGTTACCAAATATTTTTTTTTTCAGCCAGTGGTTCTAAAAACTGTAGAGATCGATGAGGATGGAGTGCTTAGGACGATAATACAAAAGGATGAGGAGAAAAACGGGGAAACTCCGCCGCCGGCAGAACCATCGGTTTTGCCGTGCAAAACTAAGATTGTGAAATTTGAGGATGGCAACGATGATGATCTCATGATAGAAGACGAAGATATTGCAGAAGTAAATACATGTCTACTTGATATTCTTTCATTATGTCAGGTCAAAGTTAAACTCTTTTCTTAGTTTTTTTTTCTTCAATTATTCCAGATTGGTGAAGTGAAGAAAGGAGTGGCAACTTTCGGTGAAACAACCAAATACTCCGTGGCACCTACTCCAAGAATTCTACCACGAATGATTCCTGCTGTGAACAAGAAAGTTTATGCCATGCGTGGCTCTGCGCTGAGCTACTGGGTACCAGCTAGAGTAATGGACGTCAATAGAAACCATCTAAATGGTCAAGTAAGAATTGTAAAGAAATATTTGTTCGACAACAAATATGGTTTTCGACAACTGTAAAAACTTGGATTACAGACTAGACGTTCTAGATTTTGCTCTAAATGAATTTTTTATTGAAGCTGAACTGAAAGTTTTACTAAACTTTGTTACTTGTTGTTGTTTTTGTGCAGCTTGAATTCAAAGTCCAATTGGAAGGTGGCAATGTGGGAAAAGGGAAGAATGCCCAACCGAACCAGATTCGAATAATGTCCGCCAAACACTTGGCATTTTCTCTAAAAACACCATTCTTGCTCCCGGTCGGTGCTCGTGTCATCGCTCGCTTTAAGGATGAGTTCCAATCAGATTCTAAAGGAGGGAACAATTTCTATGCAGGAATAGTCGCAGAGCGACCTATCCCGCATAACAAAAATAGGTAGTCCATCCATTTCCATTCGAGTCATCTACCAAACCACGTGAATCTTCAAAATTCTGCCTCGCCTTAAACAATCTACTGTTTTTCAGGTATTTGATCTTCTTCGACGACGGATTTGCCCAGTATGTGGACGTGGACCATGTCCTTTGGGTTTGTGAGTCGTCCAAGGACGTCTGGAACGATGTCCATCCCAGCTCGCAGGAATTCATCAAGAATTACTTGAAGAAATACCCAGAGCGTCCTATGGTTCGTCTTCAGAAAGGAACCATTGTCACAACCGAATGGAACGGTATGGGCTTTCTTGAATAGAATTCTTATATTTTCTTTTTTGAAAGTGCACGGTTAATTTTATTTAGAATTTCTTTAATTTTTTGTGAGAAAATGTGGATTTTTTTTCTATGTAGTTTTTGTAACACAGGGCGGTGGTGGGTCGGCCGAGTCGTTGAGGTTGACTGCTCTTTGGTGAAGATTCACTTTGAAGCGGACAACCGTTACGAGTGGATCTACCGAGGATCAACTAGACTCTCCCCTCTCTACAACCAACAGAAGAGACTGGAGGACTTGGAAACAGGGACAGGCGACAGGAGTCCAGGACAAGTGCGCAGGCGCCCTCGTCACGACGTACACGCAGCTTCTCATACTGTAAACCAACACCATAATCTTCACCACATGAGAAATTTTTCAAATTATTTTTCAATTGGAACTATTTGAGAAATGTCCACAAAAAGTCGTTCTTCACTACCTAAAAGTTTTGATTTTATTTCATTCTTTTGTACAGCATGAACCGAAGATTGAGTATTTGACAAATACTGGATATGCTCCTGCACGAACTAGTAAGAATTTCAATATATTTTCACAATATTTATTCTGGACCACTTGAAATAATATTTTATATAAATTCTTATAGCACAAACAGCAAGGAAATCTACTTCCGGACCTCCGAGGTTCAAAATTACACCACTCTCTGTTGGGTCTTCCGTGGGCCAAGTTCAACCCCAAGCGACTTTCAGTTTTGGACCAAATCGGATAGTTCCCGCCAAGAAACCTTTTGGTAATATCACTTCGCTGGGTCTTTTGGAATATGAAGGGAAAATGACTGTAAGGAACTTTATATTAAAAAAATTTTAAAGCCAAAATTATTCTCATACCCATTCCTCTATTTACAGAAAATGTTAATCCCGAACAATATAGAAGGACCAATTAAATTCGTCTCACATACATGTAAAGCTTCCTGTGTCCGCTTCTTCAAGGAAGACGATCCTCAGACGAAAACACTTAATCCACTCACATTACCCATGTACTTTGGATGGGACAGGTACGTTCTAAAAACAATCGACCAACTTTCATAGCATACATGAGTTTAACTTAAACTTAAATTTGAATCTAATTGTGGGCCTTTGACCCCCAAACTTTTCTATTATTTAGGGAAGTTGGTAAAACACCTCGGAGGACTATATTCTATCGTGCCCCTTGCGGGCGACGAATCCGGGACTACGATGAACTCCACGAATTCCTTGCACAGACAAAATACAATATGGGAATAGATCACTTCTGTTTCGACTATTCAGTAGATTGTTTCAACGAATTTGTACCCACTTCTCATCATTTTCTCATTGCAGTAAGTACATCAAAATTTCTTTTCTTGTTTATATAATTACTCGTCTTTTGTAGGACATCACTTACAACAAAGAAAAAGTCCCTGTCCAATGTTGCAATACTATAGATCATGAATATCCAGAGTATGTCGAGTATTCAAAGGATCGCATACCCGGAAAAGGTGTCTCTATCAACACTGACACAGAATTTCTCTCATGTTGTGAATGCATCGATGACTGTGCCGTAAATTTTTAGCTGTAGTTTGATTATTATTTTCTCAAAAGTAATCTAATTTTATGTTTGGGATTAGGATAAAGAGAAATGCTCATGCTGGAAAATGACTCTGCAAGGAATGAATATGGGTAAGGAGGAGTTCACATTAGAAGTGGGTTATCAATATAGACGACTCATGGATCACTGTGTCACAGGGATCTACGAGTGCAACTCACGGTAAGTTAATTGGAATGGTAAGTTAATTGGAACAATCAACAGTATAACTTTTTAAATATTTATGTTGAATAATTTTGTACTATGTGAGCAGATGTCACTGCCGAAAGACATGTTTGAATCGTGTCGTCCAACATGACCTCAAGTGGCAGTTACAAATTTTCAAAACATCAAACAAAGGGTGGGCTATACGTCCAATTCACGACATTCCCCAAGGAGCCTTTATCTGTATCTATGCTGGCCAACTTCTCACAGAGTGTGGAGCGGATGAGGTACGATTATTTTTTACTTATTTTTTTAAAAGCTCAAATCGGAAAACAAATTTTCAGTCGAGAATGACTATGATTTTCTTGTATAGGATGGGAAAGCATATGGTGATGAGTACCTAGCAGAGTTAGACTATATTGAAGTGTGTGAGTCATATAAAGAAGGCTACGAACCCGATGTAATAGAACCCAATCTTTCTACTCAGAAACGAAGATATCGGTCGCAGGGTGAGTGAATTACATTGAATTTTGTTTTTCTATTTTCAACAATCTAGTCTTTCTCTCTCTCTCTCTCTCTCTCTCTCTCTCTCTTCGCTTTCTATCTTGCCAAGGTGGTGCTAGAATTTGAAAATCTAACCTTGAAAACCTTGGCAATAGAATTTCTGCGCAGTCGTGATAGACGACTCGCTGGTTCACTAAGTTCCTGAATGATAGAGGAACTCAATATGTTCTTTCATTCTTTCTAAGATTCCCCCGACGGTGACTTTGTCGAAGAGGACGAGGATTACTCGGCCGATGTGAATTTCAGTGTAGATAATCAAGGGCTTAAGACCTATTCACTCCGAACTAAACGAAGCGGTAAAAATGGAGAAGGTGAGGATTGAACATGCGCCGACTCTCTGGCGCTCAGTCGGCGGCAGTGTCACTCAGTGTTTATTTTTATCACAATTTCCAAGCAATGTTTTTAAAAATCCTCTGTTGCTTAAATGTGAAGTTGCAACAGTTCTACCTCCTGTTTGACGACTTCATCTCATGGATGTACGATTTTTAAAAAAAAAAATTTTTTTTTTTTTTTTGTTTCATTTTGCTTTTAATTTTGTTTTAGCTATGAACTTTCCAGTGTAGACACATTTAAAAACTTGGCATAATTATTGATTTCTTCTCGTTTTATGTGCATGCATATTTTCGCGTACTATTTAATTATACTATTTTTAAGTAGTATATAACTTTGCTTTTCTTTTTTGTTTTGATTTCATTACGCTATTATTCATGTAATAATTTTGTTCTACATTTATGATTAATGTTGTTTCTTTTGTAAAAATTTTCAACGTAATCATTGTGATACCAAATACTTTTTTTGGGGGAGTTCATTTTGATGTTTCCACAGGTCGATTTTAAGGAATTCCTTCTAAACTTTAGCTCTATAATTTTTTTTTTTTTTTTTTTCTTACAGAAAAACATGAACATCATGAGAGGAGATCAACGCGTGAATTATTCGGTAGGGATGAACTATGTTACATCATGGATGCAAAGAGCGTTGGGAACATTGGCAGATATCTCAATGTAAGTCAATTAGTCCTCTAAAATCAGATAATTTTTCAATTCCTTAATATTATAAAAGATTTGGCAAGATTAGAAAGTTTGTAATTATCATGTCCTGTACCATTATTTTTTTTNTTCCTTAATATTATAAAAGATTTGGCAAGATTAGAAAGTTTGTAATTATCATGTCCTGTACCATTATTTTTTTTTATAATTCAATTAATTTGTAAATAGTTAAAAATATTATTTAAAATGTAAATGGTACAGAATATTCTAAGCTTTAAAGTTATTTTTTTGAGAGTAATTATAATACTAATGTATTTCAGCACTCCTGTCAACCGAATGTCTTTGTCCAAAATGTATTTGTGGACACACATGATCTCCGTTTTCCATGGGTGGCATTTTTTGCTTTCAAACATATACGAGCTGGAACTGAACTTACCTGGGACTACAATTACGACATTGGTAGTGTTCCTGGGAAGACAATGTACTGTTATTGTGGTACACCCGAGTGTCGAGGAAGACTTTTATAATGTAATGTTAAATTCTTAATTCTTAGAATAATGGCAACCATCTGTCCTTTTCATCCAAAATGTATTATATTAGTTAGCAAACACTTCATTAAGTATTTGAACATATTTTAAATAGCTTATGGTTAAGTTAAGCATTAGATGTAAACAATTAAAATATGTAGAAGCTAAGTAACAATAAATATATTTCCATTTTGAATATCGTTAGTGTCTATGAGTAATGCGGATGGACTAAAAGTAAACTTCTTCTAATCTGATTAGATGAAGTTAAATTAAGTCAATCTTATTGGAAGACCGTTTAACGAATTTAGTTAACGATAGACAACCAAAGGGTACCTGCAGCAGATCTTCGGTTTTGAGTATTTTGAAGTTAATTTATTGAAGGGGGAGTTGGAAACGGTTATTTTTTAAATGAAAGTGAAAGCGGCTAGATGAAAAAAAAGGAAATGCCGGCCTCCTTCTTTCAATTTTTTTTTCTTGAGAAGGCGCGAATTTCAAATTTTCAAACTGGTTTTTTGAGTTTGAAAATTAATTATTTTACATAAAATAATTTAATATTTTATTTATTGTTTTCATTTACCTAACCTAACAACCTAACCTTTAGACGACGACGTTATATGAATTAGTTTTAAGTTTTCATTACTTATACTAAGGATTCTATTATTGCTCAAATGTACAAAATCATAATCATTGTTTAGAGAAGTCGTTTGAGACAATCAGGTAATTGATTTACATGATGGTAATTGGTTACTTAATTCTTTACATCAGATCAATTAATTTATATCGTTTTTCCTCTTCCTTTGACTTTTAAAAGAGGGATGGGTAAACGGAAGAAGGCGAAGCCTCTACTTGCCGTCCAAGGTATTGTTCACTTGACAGAATCATTTGTCCAGCCATCACAGGAGAGTGGTCTTTTGACGACAGTTGGTGGGAATGAGGAATGTCGAGGTCTCATTCTTGCTCCTAATTATGGTTATGCAATATCTGCCTCTTCCCTTGCCAAAAAAAGTGAGGAGAAAGAAGTTCAGGAAGAAGAAAATGTGACAAATAATGACGACGGTGATGGTGACAAGAAGGCGGATACGGAAAACATTGAGAATGAAACACCAGGGACAAGCAAATCGGAAGAGGCTGCGAAGGAAGAGTTAAGTGTAGCTGAGCTAGTAAGACATATTGGTGGAGCCAAGGACAAACCCCTTGCCAAGGGAGACATAGTGGAAGACCGCCCAGAGTCAGAACGACCGCAGCAGACACCAAAGGAAGTTGAGCAAGATGACTTCGAAACGACTGAATTCTATGAAAGTTTAGGTATATCTCGTCCAAATCAGGGTAAGTCGCTTAATCTTACAAAGTAAAAAATATAGTTAAACTCCGTTTAAACTATTAGATATATATTGACATGACAAGATGCATCGTGTTTCTTTTATCTATAGCTAAGAAACCAGTGGTGGAAACTCTGAAGATATCCAATGAAAATGAAATTAGAGAGGGGACGAAAAATGTATCAGAATTTGTGCAGTCTATACCCGAGTCCATTGCAGACTACTATAAGAATTATACACAATACTACTACTCGAAGCCATCGGATCCTTATGGCTCTCAGCCTCTTGAGTTCAGTCGTCCCGTCCCTGCTTCCGAAGAGGCTGATTCAGAAATTGATTACTCTATTATCGAAATAGCAATTCGAGTCCAAAAAGCAAAGAGGGAACACGAGGCAAAGAAAACGGAGCTAGGAAAATTGAAAACGAATAAAACGGAGGAGGTGGAGACACCTTATGATCCTCTACCCATGGAAATCACTCCATCAGAAAATCTCAAGGCACTTCCTGAGGATTCAAACCTCGCTACGTACTGGAGGTATGTCGAGGAGAACCCTCACGACTTCCACAGATGGGCATACTTAATTTCCTACACAGAAACTACTGTAAGTTATAGACGGCCGCGTCAATGAACTATGTATTATTACTTGTTCACTTGTTCTTACAACAACCTCTTGTTATTTTTCAGGGGCTTTTAAACGAAACTCGAAAAGTGTACAGTGCCTTTTTACCGCTATTCCCATACTGTTTTGGTTACTGGAAGCGATATAGTGACATTGAGAAGGGACACAGTTATCTCCAAAGGTACACTCCTAAATCATTAGATCCAGAGCAGGGTTAGTCTTTTACTTGTGATATGCTATTTCCTTTTATTTTATAATCGATACTTTTAAAATATGTCTTGTACACAAAAAGAAAATTAGCATGGCCTCCAAAATATCCAAATTAGCAAAAACATTTCATCTTAGCTGCTGAAGTCTGTAGATTTTATATACTATAAATTTCTCGCTGCTGAGTTTTGCCGTTTGGTTTCTGTTTATTTATTCACAATTCATTGCCTTCAGGGCTTTGATGATTCTCCAGCGAGGCTTGGAGTTCATCCCATTGTCAGTGGATCTTTGGATCTCATATTTGACCCTATTCGCCGAGATCAACGCTCACAACAAAGATTTTCAGGAACTGCTTCGAGAGTATGTGTATAAATCAAAAATCAATCATTTAACTGTCATCTAAATACTGTGAAATACAAGTAAGAATTTTATCTTTACAGACAATATGAAAATGGGATCAACAACGCGGGAATGGAATTTCGGTCAGATGCTCTGTGGGACTCATACATACAGTGGGAGATTAATCTTCAAAATCGGAAGAGAGCGTTTGTTTTGTACAAGAGACTCTTGCAAGTTCCTACGCGACTTTACAATCGACATTGGGACAAGTGAGTTAGAAAAAGCATTTCTACGAGGTTTCCTTCATTCAAGTATAGTTTGATCCTCAAGACTTTTTGAAGGATATCAGAAGTACTGAAATATATAATAGCGCATTCTTACAGAAGATACTAAATCAAAATTTACATTTGATCAAAATCAGTACACTAGTAGATCACCGTAAAAATTCTAAGCTAAGATATTTAATTTATTCTAGTGCAAAGATATTAATTCGTGACCACCACCCACGAGATTTCCTTTCATATGACGACTACGATGCTGTGAGGAAGAAGGGGTGCAAAGCTCTTGGGTTCAAGTATAAGGCAGAACCAGAGATTGAGTCGGGCGAGATCAGAAAGACAATTAAACCTGAGGATAAACTCATGGCTTATATCAAAGAACGAGTCCTCGAAAATCTTAGCAAGATACAAACAAAAACTCAACTAGAAGCTGACAAGCGATGGGACTTTGAAGACAAGGTTAGAAATTTCATGTATACGTTCAATTATTCCTTTTTTGAACGAGCCAAATCTAGAAGATATCATTTCTCTTTTCCCCATGTCGCAGGTGAAGCGCCCATACTTCCACGTGAAGGCACTTGACAAATCACAGCTCTATAACTGGGAGAACTATTTGAATTTCGAAATAAAAGAAGGAAACCATGACCGAGTTGTGCTTTTGTTCGAACGTTGTCTCATCGCCTGCGCCAACTACGAGCGGTTCTGGTGCAAGTATGCTCGCTACCTGGAAAAGTACCATCGATTCCATCCAGAACTCAACGCTGTCTCCACGCATCTCCAACCTAGCAAAGTCAACCTAGAGATCGTATCCACGAAGGAAGCTGTAGAGGAGGAGGAGCTGATAAGCTCAGTCCGTGAAGTCCTTCAGTCATTAGTCGATGCTGTAATGGAAGCAGAGACGTTAGAGACAATAGCTGTGAAGAATACTATGGAATCCATTCTGTTTACATTGGATGATCCACCGGACCCAGTTTCCGTGGTGAAGGAAGTGATGCAGATCATTTTGTATCAATTAGAGGACGAAGACGCAAGAACTATAGAGAGACTGACATCTCACCACGTGAATACTGACCCTTCATCTGAGGGGTCACTTGTCCCAGGGAATTTGAATGGCCACTCAGAGAACACTTGTTCTGAGTTGCCACTCAACTCTGGAAGTAACTCTAACCACTCCACATCATCGGATTTTTCAGCTCTTATGAAGATTCCTGATTTTCCTCCGGCCAAGTACCGTTGGCATGAAGTCGTCAGAGATATCTACAAAAGAGCCTCTCTTATTCACTGCGCTAGAAAACCAACGGTCCGGCTTCAATGGGCGAGTTTTGAAGAGGAAATTGGTAAGGCACGTGGGAAAGGTCAGGGTCAGAACTTTGAACTTTGGAAACCCCAGTACACAAAAGTCTAGCTAATCCGTAACAACTTTTCTCACAGCTCACGTTAACGAACAAGTCTAATTTTATTGAAATAATACGTGTGTTCTCATGTATAAACAATGTAGCTTCAGTCAGAAAAGTTCGATTCCAGTCACTTGCGTTTTCGTTGATCAATGATTGATCCGGAAAAAGTTGAAGTGAAAGCGTAAGCTTCAAGTTGCTGGAACCCATTTCTAGAATTTACAAAATTGTGGATTTTTTTTCTGTGTACTTGGGTTTCCCTTGATCCATTTCCACGTTGTTATAGAAAATACAAATTGCTACTATATATGTGGGTGGAGTGTGGTTGTAGGAGTGATTTGAATTGGAGAAATCCTGGGTTATGGAGGTAAGGCCCAGTCTCCAAGGTTTCTAAGTGGTTTCTTCATCTACGGCGTCTGGATAGGGAATACGGCTGAGGCACGGTCTCTGATTGGCTACGTCCTCGATTGGTATCCCATGCATTTAGAAGCCAAACTCCAACTTCTTGACTTGGAGCGACGGAATAGCGAACAGGCAGTTCTCATTGAACTCTACGACGACTTTTTGGCGAAGGCCAAAGGAAAAGATCTCATCTCACTCATTTCCATCAAATACGCCAGGTTCCTTTTCAAGGTAACTTCAACCTAATTTAAGTCAGGATTTTTTTTTTGACTATTCAGGACTCTTCTTGTAAGAATTATTAGTAAATCTGTTTAATATCCAACGTAGCTTATAAATTAGACAATGATTTGCTATTTCACCTTTCAATATATATATATATATTTTTATCAAAATTTTCATTTCGCTAAATCCTACTGCTTCCACTGTTATTTATCATAAAATATGTTGTTTATAAGTGGTGATTTTTAAGTTTGTTTTTGTTGTAGGAAGCATGCTTGCCCGAGAAGGCTCTGACGGTCCTTCGGAATGCGATACGGAGGGATAGTGCGAACCATCGTCTCTACTCACAAGTGATCGAGATCTGCTACCACAAGTGGCCGGTGGACAGGAAAGGAACCATCGCAGCCATTGAACTTGCACTCAAAGCCCCAAAAATGGCGCCAGAGCACAAATTACTTTTTGCCAGAAAACGAGTCCACTTTTATCAAGAGCATGCGGATTTAGAAAGGTTTACTAAAATATTAATTGAGTTTCTTCTTCAATGGATACGTTTCTGAAAGATGAAATCTCATCAATCTTTTCCCTAATTAATGATTTTTCTAAAGGTGTCGAAATGCTCTGGATGATCTGTACGAGATTGAGGCAGTAATGCGTGAGCGGGAGGAAGCAGAGAACAGGTGGCGGGAGTTTGAGAAGCGAATGGAAGTGCAGAAAGCGGAAGAAGTAGCACGAAGTCTCCAACCGTTCCCAGTACCGAAGATTCCGTCGGCCAAGGCTCCACAAGACCAAGTAGCCATTGAGTTTGAGACAGGGGATATTCCAGCAGACCTGATTGAGGGAAGTACTGATGTAGAACCCAGTGTCCCTTATGGAGCAGTCCCTCCTGTACAGGAGTACTTGGACCCTGGCTACGGCTATGCAGGAAAACATCCGGATGCAAAATTGGCAGAGAATTTGGGTCACAAGCAATACGAATCCATAGAGGCCAAAGGCTATCCAGAAACCATAAAGGATACCCCAGAGGACCTCAAATTGCTCAGGAAACGGAAGAATCCTTTGTACATTGTCCCACCGAAAAGATCCTTCTACATCAGCACAGAGGACCCAGATGTGCCTGGAGCCAAAAGACTGAAATTAGAAGTGAGTCAATTTTCCTGATTCTACCACTCTATTCGTCTATTCTTTTACAATGTCTTTTTACTTCCCAGGCTCCTGTGCTTCTGTCTGATCTAATTACGCCCAACTCTGCACCGTGTGTGAACGTACCTGATTGGTTCGTGAAGGAAGGTGGTGAGCTCTGCTTGAGCGAGACCATCCATGGCTTCTCAATCATTCGTTACTGGCCACACTTTCTCTCAGATGATGGAAATATTGTAAGAATTAAAAATTTGTCAATTGTTTCGAAATCTCCTCAATATAAAAATACTACTGTGTTCTATTGGTTAGAAAATGTTCAAAAGTATTCGTAAGTCAGTCAAGTGGCATCAGAAGCAGATCCTCACATCCTATGGTACCTGGCGTCACGTTCCTCGACTCATTTCCTGGCTTGGACCCTGTGAGTACTCACACACGGGACTTGTGATGCCGAAATGTGAAGACTGGACTTCCGAAATTTTGGATTTGCTCCATAGGTACTGGAGATGAATAACTTTTCGAAAAACATAACTTGACAACAGAAATTTTGTTCTTTGGATATTTATTTCGTTTTCTGTTTTAAGTTTTTTCTTTGGCTATAATGACTGAATATTGGATTTGTTTCTAGACTTGTTCAACTAGTAAATCATGAGTTCAATTCCTGTTCTCTAAATCTCTATCGGACGGGACATGACTCGAATGCTTGGCATGCGGATATTCACCCAGGCCTTGGTTCGAATCCTCCTATCGCATCGGTATCCTTGGGTAAAATTTCTAAAGAATTCTATAATATTATTCCATAAGTGAGAAATGGTAATATTGACTCTTAGGTGCTCTCCGTACATTCGAAATGAAGAGGAAAGGAATCAATTCCTCAAATTTTATTCGGTTTCCCTTGTTTCCAGGGAGTCTATTGATTATGGAAGGAGCCACACAAGCTGATTGGCTCCACCAGGTGAGAAAATAATTAAAATGGAAATGGAAGAATATGAAAGAATTTAAATTTTATAGTAGAGTGAAAATCGGTTATAAGATCATCATTTAGGAGCTGAAAAATCCGAGTCTTATAACGTTTCCTTCATCAATGCTAAATGCATTAATCAATGTTCTATAGTTACTTTGATTCGACTTTATCTCAAACGGTTAATCGTGTTCAGTACGCGGTATTTTCTCGGTTTTATGGTTAAAACACTGTTTCTAAGGGAATATTGATTAAAAACGTGTAAATAGTTTCTAAGGATTATCGACTGAATTCAGCTTGACGAATTAGTGGAGGGGATAGTATACATAAACATTTTATAACCTAATTTTACTGTATCAACTTTTCAAGGTTAGTGAGTTTTAATTCGAAATTCTTTAACGACGAATGGATAATATAATTGAAAAGGTTTTCTTTACCTATTTAAAAAGTATAGGAAACCTAACGAAGTGAAAAGTGATTTAACATTTAACACTTATCTCAATTTTTACTTGTTAGACCAATTAAAAAGTTTGGACTTGAGCATTGTTGATCAATATCTTCAAAAATCCTGCAATTTAAGACTGCTCTTAGACTGGAGGAAACAATACAAGTTCCCAGAAGTACCTTTTTTTTGTGTGTGTTTTTAAGGATATAATTTGCCTTGTTTTTATGATAATCTTGGCTAATTTAACTTGACAGTTTCTGGGTATGATGATGACGAGATTGGGACTAAATTGCTCCTATCCCAAGGCCTCTAATTTCCATCGCTTGTGAAGCGTGTGAGCTATGCGTGCGGTTCCCTCTGAGCTCAATGACTAATTGACTTGAGTTCTATTGTTGTCTTTTTTTTTTTTTGTAGGTGCCGAAGGAACCAACTACGAAAGCGGAACGACTCAACCTCACTTTTCGAGTTATGCATGCACTCCAAGATGAGGATCCTGACGCACCGCCGAAACTACCAATAGAAGATAACGAGAAGGCAACAGAGACGACGGAGAAAGATACGAAAGACGAGGTCAAGGGAACAGTTGAAGGATCAACTTTGAAAAAAGATGTGAAAAAGGATGAACAGATTGACCCACTCCTTTTACCAACTTTTCCACCAGAGAAAGAGAAACCAAAAGAAATCGTAAAACCATGGGATATAAAAACAAAATTTCAATTTCGAAATTAATATTTAAAAATTAATTTTTTTTTTCCCTCGATATGAAAGTTTTTTTTTAAGTAAAAAAATTTCTGATCTAATAATTTATGAATATTTCAAATTTCGGTGATTCGCACTGGTGACTAAAAAGGTGAAGTATTATTGCATTCTTTCAGACTTGAGTTTAAGAAAATAGTGTTTATTTTTATTTTTTTTTGTTTGTTTTTTTTTTGTTTTTTTTTTTTTTAAATTTGTAGATAAATGAAATGGTATTTGCTGGATGCTGAAATTAATTTTGTTAAAGACCTTCCTTGATTTAAGGCGTGATTCCGTCTGGCAATTTTTGCCGATGCAAATTTTTTGGCATGTGAATTTCACATTGTTAGTGAAGTTACTCAAGCGGATGAAATGGCTTTGACAGAGGATTTCTGTCTATCCATTTTCACTTCCTATTTCCGCAAAAATCTAATCTTTTACTCAAAAATGTCTAACTTCCATTATTTATTTTATAAGAAATGTAGTCTATCAAAATGAGTCTAATGGTAATAATTGTTATAAAAAAGTTGATCAGTACTGACGATGATGGATTTTGTACTTAAGTTATAGAAATAATTTTGAACCATTTCTCAAGGTTGATGAAAATTTTAAAAAGTTTCGACATAGAGGTACTTACCTAAAGTACCTTTACATTGAAACTTTGGATGTGTAAAAGTCTCTTTTGTTGGAATACATGTGGAGAAGATACCGGTCAAATTAAAAAAAAAACATGAGCGTGAAATGACATCTTGAGAAATGAGTTTGAGCCTAAAAAAACCCAGTTTTTTTTTTTTTTTTTTTTTTTTTTGTTGCAAATTTTATGTGCAAATTAAGGCCAAGTGACAAATCCATTAATCCAAATGACCAAAAAAATGGAGATAACGTTAAGCTGATGAGCAGAGAGGACACGGATCTTGTGTATCTTGGTATCAATCAAGTCTGTCACCATGTAGGAGATTCTACAAAAACATTTTTAAACGACATCACACAGACGTTTAAATTAATGTTCCCAATTTACTCTAGGTAGACATTTGCAGATAACCTACCTATTATCTCACTCCTACTTCAACAAAAAAAATTGCAAATTCTAAAGAAAATTTTGCTACATTCTGAGTTGCAAAAAAAAAAAAAAAAAAAAAAAAAAAAAAAAAAAAA
>NIPM01000002.1:2314929-2359513 GCA_002738285.1 Holacanthella duospinosa | reverse complement strand
TTTTTTTTTTTTTTTTTTTTTTGGAATTCCCTTATTTACAACATAATTATTACAAAGGATAGAAGAAAAAATTGATTACATACTCCATATAACAAGATCCTAGATTAATTAATTATAATGTGGGATGTGAAGTGAACAGTTGTGAACTGTATTTTTCCTAAATTGAGAAATTTGGGACATCCGCTCATTAAATGAACGACTTACCGAAAAGACAGAAAATTTGGACATGAAATTTTGTGTCAGAGAATGAGACAAAATGGATATGACAATGTCCACCTTCTCTGTCATTCTCATTCTTGACCCATCAGTATCAATTTTATAAAATAATTTAGCTAATATTGTCAAAAAAAAAAAATTTTTTTTTGAGAAGTATAAAGTTAGCACAAGGCAACCAACAGTAGCAGAATAGGGTTATGTATTCAAAAAATTTCCATCCGTCTGACTTTCAACTTGTCAATTGATAATTTTGTATTCTATAAAAATTTATACATATATATATTTTATATATAAAATCAAGTTTGTTATAATGATGTTAAAAAGAAGATTACTAAGGAGAAGGACTTGAATTAACAAATCTATCAGTAACAATCTCAAGTATATCTTTACTAGTACCGTTATGTAGAAAGTCTTTTTGTCAAAAGTTAATAATTATTAAAGTTTCATTTAAAATTTCAAGTTGAAAAATTTTCAGAAAAAATACTATAAGTTATAAAATGTTAGTTGTATTGAGTCTGAAATTTGAAGTGAGATTGTTGGGGTTGGTAGTAAGGAGATGTAATTGTTGTAATTAAAAAAAGAGTACAGAGTCAAAGAGGCCTTGACCTGAAAACTCTCTCCATCCAAAAATATTTCTTAAATTTCTTTTTTTATTTTCGAAGATCCTGTTTTCATAAGTCCTTTGAATACATTGTTAGAAAGAAACCATTGACACTCAATCAATATTGGAGTCTACTCACTATAAAAACTTACCACACAAGATTTCTCCATGACATCAGACAATTTTGAAAGGGAATCATATTTCATTTTATTCCACCATCAACTTTCATTTGTCAGGGTCATAGGAGGTCAATTCTATTATTATTTATACCATCAACCAATAAAAATAAAGAGAGAAAGAACCAATCAACATCTCCACATTTATATCACTCTCATTATTAAAATATCAAAGAGTTAGAGGTTCCAAATGGTAACCATTTTGATCATATTTTTTTTTTTTTTTTTCATAATTTTTTAAATTTGCAGTACCGTCACGTCAGAAGAGACAAAAAAAAATAACGGATATCAGAGCTTAACATTATTGCCGGATAAAAAAAAAATTTTTTTTTTCTTTCTAAGAAACCTAAATTCGATTATCAACACATGGTCTCATAGATTACAAAAGGCTATAATAAGGAATCATAAATCTGTCTCAAAAGTTTCACAATTCACCTATAAAGTGACCAATGAGAAACGATTATTGCTCATTGGTTTTAGAGACCAAGACCACAAAATCCCATTTTTCTTTATTAAATACTAAGAAATTTTAAAGTCCTTGGCATTGTAAAAAAAAAAAATAATAATAATAATAATAATAATAATAATAATAAAAATAAAATAATATAAAAGAAAAAGAAAGATGAGATAGAAAAACCACGCCTAATTTTCACCAATTTCTACAGATAGTAGGAGTAACTCATGAATAAATTCTACATAAAAACAAACAACAATACCCACGCAACAATACTTAAAAAAAATATTATTATTATTATTATTTTTTTTTTGTTTGTTTGTTTGTTTACGCCACAATAATCCCGTATTTTCACTTTCCGTACTCATAAATCTTTGTATAGCAAGTATAAAACCTTTCTTAAATACTTTTATAAAATAAATTGACAAAAGAAAAAGATTTAAGGTTTGTCTTTGAGATCAAACTGGTTAGAGTAATCATGTCAAGTTGAGCATGTCAATTCTTACTTATTGTTATAATCCCAACAATAATCAAAATAAAATTAATTAGTTTCATTCTTTTTTATTATTATTATTATTCATAATCATTATTTTTTTAACTACCCCTTCTGTTGTAAGGTTACTACAGAAATTGAAATTGAAATTGAAAACTACTTTGTAATGTCTAGGGAAATTACACTGTCCATGGGAAAAAAATTTTTTTATTTTTCCTTACATCAATACCAAACTACTCTTACACAAATAAGTTAATTAATCAAATTTTTGGCAGGTGAAATAAGTGCAACAATAATTTTTTTTTTTTTTCTAATTTGCCTCAATACTAAACTGCAATGCAGTTTTCGTTTGAGTCCTATTCTTCTATTGTTACCGCTCGTGCCTTCAACAATCACAATTTCCTTTCAAAAACAAAACAAAACAGAAAACTTGACCTTTTAGTTAAGAATCAGGATTCACAATGTGTCTTGTATTTGCCTAATAAACCTCAAAATGACCCTCAATTAACTCACCTGACGAGATGCACATTCATTTTGTATTCTATTCACTTGTTCAAAAAACTAAGTACCTAAGACATGCGCTTAAAACGTCATTTCAAAATTCATAATAATATGAGTCAAGATTTTTTTTTTTTTACCTAAATTATAATTTAGCATAATTTTATCATTATGACAACATTTTATAATTAAATGAGTCAGTAGTTTATAAAACAAAAAAAAAATGAAATGCTTTGTAGATAGATTTTTAGGTAAAAACAAAAGAAAAATTGAGATATTTAAAAAAATAAAAATGTTACAAAAAAATTTAATTTTTTTTTTTTTTTTTTTTTTTTTTTCACATTTTGTAAATTGTGATGTTTGATGTTTATATAGAGTTATTCATTTTATATCAAATTTCATAAATTTTGGACAATTTTCTTGATGATATTAAAGAGAATTGTAGAAGAAAGCTTTTCTCATTATTGGTTGGTTGACTAGCCAGTAGTTTATAATTTTTTCTTTCACTTTGAATAAATTATGATCATTATCATTTGAAGAGGGTTTAATATTATTTTGTTGCCAAATTAAAAAAAAAAAAAAAAAAAAAAAAAATTTTCTGAAATAGCCAATCCGAAGAGAGTGGTTGTTAAGTGACCTGCGCAGTAATAATAATAATGAAAATGAGAAAGGTTAAGCTTGGGGTGAGTTTGGATAAATTAAAAGGAAAATGGTAAATATTGTTGGATTGGAGGGATGTGTGAACTTTCCCCGAAAGGGGGTGAGGAGGAAGGGTGGTAAATTTGATTGTCACAGTGACTGAGTCTTGCCATTTTTCTCAACCATGACAAAGGAAAGGAGATAACCCCGTTCTGTAGTGAGTCGATGTCACTATAAAAGGATTGGAGTCGATGAAGTGAGTGCTCAAAGTACAGGATACTTCAATCTGACTACATTCTAGAATTTACCTTTAGAGTTTGAGACAAGTGGTGTGTGAGGTCAAAGGTCAGGGAAGATGAAGGTAGTTACTTGTCTTGTTGTTGCTCTTGTTGCCTTTGCTTGGTCACAAGAAGCAAAAGATAAAGAGGAGAAATCAAATGTCTACCAACGACTCATTCCTGCTGATGTCCTAAGAGGTAAAACAAAATTAACCAATCAGACTCTAGGATTTTTAACAAAAATTTAAAAAAAAAATTATAAAAAAAAAATTAAAATTAAAAAAAAAAAAATTTTTTTTTTAAGTAGTAGCCATTTTTAGTCTAAAATTTTTCAACTTCAAATTGGACAAAAAAATTCAAATTTTCAAATTTAGTCAATCAGATTTTAATTAAAAAATAAATTTTCAAATTTTCAATTTTCTACTTTCTATTTAGATGAATTGAAGTGAAAGACTCGGTATAACTAAAAATTTACCTGAAATTAATTATTCTAATTAATACGTGGACCCATAATCAAAAACCTGTTTTGAGTGAAAACACGTGCATATCAATTAAATATTTTTGACGAACAAAATATAAATGATTATGAATTTTAAAATTTGATTAATTATTTACTTTATTTAAGGACAAAATTTTGAAACAAAGTGTTAAGTAGTTTTTAACTTATCCCGCGTTTTTCTAGAGAGGGTTAACGCCCTTCGATTGTAAAATAGAAGCTATTATTCTATCATTTTTAAGTTTATCAACCACGCCCAATAATGATGAAGTGTCGTCATTTACACCTTATGTGATGACCTTCCGAGGTCAAATGACTACTACTAAAATGGGAATTTTTAAATTAAATTCTCCTTCTATATTAAATTACAGGCTGGAAATTGAACAGATTATGTACATAACGAATCAAGGGAACTCTGTGCCTTGATTCGTCACTCAAATAATTGCGCCAAACTGCTCTTGCGCCTGCGCAGCGTTTAGAATTGAAACCAATTAAGTACTTATTAATTTTCACGCGCTCTATCCCTATCACTACTAAAGGTATTACATAATAATATTTGATAATATTTATAAAAACCTGTAGGATTTGACATTCTTATATGATCTTAATGTAACAATTAATTTTCATTATTTGATAGATTTTCCTGGAACTTGCTTCGCATCCACAAGATGTGCTACTTTTGAACCCGTAAGTTTATCATTGACATTAACAAATAATACATATAATGATAATGATAATAAAAGCGGTAATTTTAAATTTTCCATAGGGTGCAACATGGGAATTGAAACCATTCTGTGGAAAGTCAACATGTATTGCTCAGCAGGGTCGTCTTTGGGAATTGGTTGAAGATTGTGGTCCATTACCAAAACCTAATCCAAAGTGTAAACTTTCAGAAAAAACGAACAAAACGGCTGATTTTCCACTTTGTTGTCCAATCTTTGAATGTGAACCCGGTATTACTCTTGAGTACCCTGATGTCCGTCCAGAGGGTGGTCCAGGTGGACCTCCACCATCTCAAGGTTCACCAGTTACAGGAAGCAAACCGTAAACTCCAACATCCAAAAAAAAAAATACATCACTTTTAGACTTAACTAACTCTTTGTATTTAATTAATAACAAAAGAATCCACCTTTTCACCTAATGTAATTTGTAGTTTTTTTTTATGGCAGTCTAACGATTTTCTTGAGCACAGTCTGTGATCTCTTAGATTTTACAAAAAAAAATTAAATAAAATTATCCAAAAGTCTCTTTGAAAGTTAATTTTTTAACTTTGATATAAGGTCATTAATTTTTTTTTTTACAATTGAATCAAGAGTGTATGAGAAGATTCTGAGCGCAATTGGGAAAGCACCATTTGCGCTCTGGTCTCAATTGGATTAATTTCTACTTCATTGGAAATGATTAGGATTCAATTTTGGCGGTAATTTAAATTTAAAAAAATGGCGCTGAAGGTTTAAATAATTTAATTTTCCCGCTGTTTCTTATTACTTGGGATATGTATCTCATTGTATTTTAATATTTGAACTAATTGAACAATTATTAGAACGTTTTATAACAAAAATGAATGATTTAGAAATATTTTTATTCAATAATATACAACCTTCGTTCATGGAATTAAGTTTTAGTCATCGAGGAGGAACGGAATAAAGTTCCAATGATTCGGAAATCTTTACAATAATTACTAATTTGTTGGAGTTAATCGAAAGGATTTTTGTTTATAATAGTATGTAAACACTTTATACAAAAATTATTGCAAGAGAGAATTTAACGGAGACTAGCTCAGCTCAGAGTCATAGAATTAGCTCACCAATTATAATAGTAGTAGTAGTAGTTCATTACTAAACTTACTTTACAGGATGGATTATTGGAAATTAGAAAACCTCGATTTACAAAAATCCAAATCATCAGTCAACATCTTGTGCTACTAAAGGTCACAAGAGGTTATTACATCAGAAGGAATTATTTGACGAGGTTATTTCTTTTTTAAGTTAAGTTATTCATTAGTAATTCCATAACTGTTAAATCAGATCAAAAAAGAAACATAACAATAGCATGGAGGCTTGACTACTGAGGGATTCGTTAGTAATACTTGATTTTCTTTACAATTAATAATTAAACCAAAAAAATGAAATAGTCGGCGTCGTCGTCGTCGTCGTCCTTCAGAGTCAAATGCACTTGGAGTTTACACACAAAAAAAAAAGAAAAAAAAATTATCGCAAGAGGTTTCGAATTTCTTCATTTTCCGCAGCCTGAATGTAACTCGTCCCATCTGGAGTTGTCCCATTTCTTGAAGCACCCTGGTACATTGAGATATAAAAAAAAAAATTTTTTTTTAGTTGTATTACACAAAAAATATTATTCCTTCGACTGATTACTGACAATTTATTAATGTATTAATGTATTAATGTATTATTTATGCTATAAAGAATTTGCTCATGTTTAAATCGATAAGACTAAGACTACTACTTACACTTGCTAAGAGGAGCTTGACACAGTCTACATGACCTTCCCAAATTGCAGCCAAAAGAGCACTAATTCCATGCTTGTCACAAGCCTTTTAAATCAAAGAATTATTGACTAAATTACTTCATAAATATGATGATAACTTTTAGTAAACTAACATACATTGACATTAGCTCCTTTTCCAATTAAGTATTCCACAACTTCAGCTTGTCCATAATCAGCTGCATACAAAAGTGGAGGTCTTCCATCAATGGCATCATTTAAATTGAGACCCTGGAATAGAAAGTCAATACAAATCTTTAAATTTAAGTCATAAAGTACTTACTTACTGTACTAAATAAGTAAAATAGAGTTAGTAAATTATAAACTAAAAGTAAACTCAGAAATTCTTACCTTATTCTCGACGATTTTCCGAACTTGTTCCAACTCACCATTTTTAATACCCCAAACCAATTCACTCATCCTCAATTACTAATTAGATATTGTAGTTTTTGTATTCAGAGTTTAAATTTAAAGTAATAAATGAAAATGACTCATCAACTCAACTGGAAGAAGGAAGACAGACTTATCGAGATTGTGATGATGTCGAGACGACCCGTTCCGGTTTCTTTCTCGTCTTGACACACCAGTTGAGTTGAGTAAGAGTACATTCAAATTTTACACCAAGAATCTCCAGAGAGAAGTTAGCAGAGCCTTATCACTTCAAAAATTACAAATTATCTCAAATTATGACTAATTCTTATAAAATTAAATTATATTTATAAAACTTACAAATGGACTCATCAAATCTGACTCTTATACTCCATATATTGTATCTCAGATATAACTTATTAACTAAAATCTAAGGTAAATTAGAGTTAAAAATAAAAAAAAATAATATAAGTAAAACTAACAAATTTGCTAATATCCATAAAATTTTTATTTAATTTATTATACAATTTTATATAAATTTCAATTTAATTTAATTTTTAGTATTATATAAATTATAATTTTATTTCACTTTATTAAATATTATTTCACTTTTTTATATAATTTTTATAAATACACATTAAATATAGATTACATTTCACATTATTAAATTTTTATTATACACTTAATATAATAAAAATAATATAATAAAAATATTATTTTATTAAATTTTAATATAATTTTATTACAAGTTTATTAAACTTTATTACACTTTAATACCTTTTATTATAGTATTTATTATTACACTTTATTTTCTAAGTTAACCTACTTAGAAAACCTACCTACCTTATTCTTCATCAAACGTCAATAGAATTTTAGAAATTTCATATAATAGCTAGACTATTACTATTAGTATTGGTTACTGAATAAAATTCTTGCGACTACGACATAGGTATTGAAAAAAAAATGATGTAAAAAGTAATAAAAAATTTCTGATAATGTTTATCATCATATCAACATGAATTTCTTGACAATTCTCATCATCCGTTTACATTTTCCTAAATTTTCCTCTTTGGGGCAAAGTAGTGACCAGGGGAGGGTGGTTTTTCGGCAGGACCTTGCAAACAAAGGGGCAGAGTTCTAAATAAATTTATGGACTGTGAGAGAGTATTTTTTTTTCTTTTTTTTTTTTTGACTAGTCTGACTTGGGCCACTTTTCATTGAAAGCAGGCTGCCTGGGTTCACTTTGTCCTCGATAACAGAGAAAAGTTTCTCCTAGTTCTTCAAAAAACTTTCACCATGAATCCTGTCTAGCTTGACGTCACCGGTCACAAGAAGAGTCTCTCTTTTCAAACCAACCCCCCTCAATTCCCCACTCGGCCACTCAACCCCCCCGCAGGGAAAACTTGGCCCCATCTCTCTACTTTCACTCCATTCGAACAGAAACTACAGAAACCCATAACTCAATCAACGAATTAACCATGCGCCTTCATAATTTTTTACAAAATACAAAAAACAGACTCAGAGATACAATTTTCTCTCATTTCACTCTGTACATTGTATTTATAACCAAAACTACTAATAACTTTCTCTTTCACTCTTTCTCTTTCTCTCCATGTTATTTCAGTTTGAGAAAAGACATTTCCTTTCTCTGAGAAACATCGGAGAAAGTTTTTTTTTTTTTTTTTTTTTTAATAACACAAGACCTATTATTAAAATGAAAATTTTAATTATTGGTTTGATCTACACCAGTGATGATAGAGACTGTCAGGATTTATAATTTAGGCGAATGGTAACATTGTGACAGCTCATTCAACGTAAAAAATATATCAGTTCAAAATTTTGTAATTTTTTTGTCAAATGTACAGGGTCTTTCAAGTTAATTTTTTCACCACATAAACCAAACTGAGTAAAAATGAGTGAGTCTACAAACCTGGTGATTGATAAAGTGAAGTTAGCTAACAAAAAATATACTCATAATTTCAAATGTATTGATACCAAATTCTATAAAGTTTAAATCCTTACTTTATCATTCTCATGCTTATTGTTAGCAATAATTACTAATTAGTATTATTGACTTCCATTTTCTTTTAAAAAGAGCTACTTACATAGAAAAAAGAGAAAAAAAAAATATATGAAGAAATATAAAAAACGAAAAGGAAATTTTCTATAAAGTATCCAAAAACTAAAGATTTGTTGTATAGAGTTAGTCAAACTATTGGATTCATATGTGATAGAAGTAGGATTTTTAAATGCATATATTAATTTAGTGAAATTTAACAAGTTCTTACTAATAATTTTCTATCGATAAGAAACTACTAAACATAGGACTAAAAAATTTTTCTAAAATGAACCAATTTTTTAAGAAATTTCTATAATTATGTATTAAATCAATAGTTGAATATTTTTCCCCCTTTTGCTACGACATGNAATATTATTGACTTCCATTTTCTTTTAAAAAGAGCTACTTACATAGAAAAAAGAGAAAAAAAAAAATATATGAAGAAATATAAAAAACGAAAAGGAAATTTTCTATAAAGTATCCAAAAACTAAAGATTTCTTGTATAGAGTTAGTCAAACTATTGGATTCATATGTGATAGAAGTAGGATTTTTAAATGCATATATTAATTTAAGTGAAATTTAACAAGTTCTTACTAATAATTTTCTATCGATAAGAAACTACTAAACATAGGACTAAAAAATTTTTCTAAAATGAACAAATTTTTTAAGAAATTTCTATAATTATGTATTAAATCAATAGTTGAATATTTTTCCCCCTTTTGCTACGACATGAGATTCAAAAAAGTTTGTCTCACCCTGTATTAAACTTTTCAAAAATTTTATTTAAAAAAAAAAAAAAAAAAAAAAGTAATGAAAATTTGGACTGAAGGTCCGGCGGAGTGACCTTTCAAGGTCATAAAAAAATAAGCGCTTTTCACTTTCAACATTTCTTGTCAATAATAGAAGTAGACAATCCTCATTGATGTAAATCTCAATTGTGAAAAGTTGGAAACGTCTAGTTAGAAAAATGGGACCTCTCAATCCTCTTTTTATTTTATTTTTTTGGTAAATTTTGGATGTCTGACTCTTCGGAAAGAGTCCCAGTACCTGAGAAATCCCAAGATTTTGATTTGTCGATTGAGGGAGAGAGTGAAAAGAACGGGGGAGAAGGGGAGTGAGGGGGGATGGAATAGAAAAGTGAGAAGAAAGAAGAAAAAGTTCTTATGATCGTAAATCATGTTCCGCCTGAGTCTGTTCCTTGTCTCTCTCTTCGAATCCATTTCAAAACCAAACCTAAGGGACTAGGCGGGACTTTTCAAATTCGCCGAAAAAAAATTTTTTTTTTTTTACACTTTCCCACCACAAGGGACAGTGCGCGACGGAATTCCCAGGTGAAAGAGACAGTCGAGGAGTCACACGAAGAAGAAGAAGAAGAAAAAAAAAATAAAAAAATTTTAAGAGAAACGTATTACCTTCCCTTGAATTCATTCAAAAATTTTTCTCAAAACTTTCAAATCATTTTGAAATAAAAATCCTACTCTCTTGCTCGTTAAATTTCATGATGCTAATTACATCTCAAAGGGTTGAAAAAAAAAAAAAAAAAAAAAATTTTATTCTTTCTTTCTTTCTCACCTGTCCCTATATTCTCACATTCCAAGGTCAATGACCTTTTTTTTTTTTTACTTTTCTTTTCCTGCCCCTTGCCAGCCAGAACAGACTCTTACGCCTGACTGTTTTTTTTTGATTATTTTATGCATAAATTTTTTACTTCCTAACCCAGTTTTCCAAAAAAAAAAAAAAAAAAAAAAAAAAAAAATTTTTTTTTCTCTCTCTCTCTCTCCCTCTTTCACCAAAAATCACACGTAAGAAAAAAAAAATTTTTTTTTGATGAGTTGAAGGAGAAAGGCTGCTTTCACTACCAGCGACAGTCTAGACAGTGACATGTTAGTTGAGAAAAGATGAGAGTAAAAATTGACCTCTTCTGGTCTTCTGACTCCTAGAGATCCCATTGTCCTCTCAAAATCTCCATAGAGGATTTGAAACTCTCTATTCCATCTGATTTGATTTGGTCCTTTGGGTGAAAGTCTCAATTCCGAGTGACTCAGTTCTATACTCCAAGAGTTAGACAAAAGAGAGAAGAATAAAAAAAAAGGAAAAAGGACCAACGGATTTTGAATGGAGAAAGTGTAAGGGTGAAAGTCAGAGACGTCTCTCTCACTCTCCCTTTCATCTCTTGTCTAATTCCTCTTTGGTGAAAGGCAGAGCAATTCCGTTTGTTTCCAGAGTTCCGTCAAATAGTGACAGGAAACGATTTCTCTTTTTCAATCATTTCACTATTAATATTTTATAATATATGACAGACACAATTATAATTAATAAACCAGAGCTACAGCTCAAATAAGCCTATCAGATCACCTCTCTCTCTCTCTCTACTTCTTTACAACTAAAGAGAAAGACGTCTCTATGAATTAATCTTCATTTTTTCATTACCATCGTTACAAACCTCTTCTCACATCTTTTCTCCATCACTTCTCCAAATTTTTTTTTATTTTACTTTTTTTATTTCAAATTAGAAGATTTTAAACATTGGCGCCAAATCAAAAATTTTAATTCAATTCTAAACAATTTACAGGGAGCAGAGACATTATTACATAACCAAACGTTCAGAATTGGATCGAACTAAAAATCTTTTTTTTTTTTTTTAAATTAAATCTAAAAAAAAAAGAAAAAAAATTAAGTAGAGGTATTAATTAATTATTGAGGGCGGGAGAATTTAAATCTAAAGTTATCTCACGTTTCGTTCCAATTATCAAATGAGTAATAGGAAATAATTGAATTGAAAAAAAAAAAAAAAATTCGCAAAATTTAAAATTTTTGAATTTTGCTTAATGTCTATTCTCTATTCTGCTTATAATCAATTCATCACAACTTTTCTCAATATTGAAAAAAAAAAGTGAAAAAAAAAAAAAAGGAAAAATAGATTTAAAAATTTGGTTACTTTTAAGTAAAGTAAATTTAAATAGAATGATATAAGAGGAGAAAGAAGAAAAAAAAAATTTGTTCTCAACTTCATCTTATATTTTAAAAATATAACGTAAATTTATAATCTCTTGTACCATATTATAGTTCTTACAAGACATTAATCATATAGAGTTTAAAAAAAAAATTTTTTATTTTTTTTTTTTCAAATTGCTCATTTGATTAAAAATAATAAAAGGTTGATGAAATTATATGTTTGTAGGTCAAAGGTCAAACCCACTTTTTCATTATGAGACTGCCATTTTTTAAAAGCAGGTTTAAAACGGGAAAAGAAAGACAAGGTTGTAGTTTTTTTTTTTTTTTAGTTTTTTTTTTGTGAACAAGGCGCCTTAGAATTCTCCTTTCTCCTAAGACTTTCTCTTGTAAAATTCCTTAGATCTTCTCTATGATAATTTATGAAAGGGGTTTTTTGAGAGATTTACAACATGTGAAAAAGGAAGAGTTATTTGAGCTAGATTCTTCGCACATCTGCTCCTCCTGGGGTTATTTCCTTTCTTTTTTTTCCCTCGTGTTTTTATTACCACAGACACGGAGCGCGGGAGTTTTGAAACCAAAAACGATTCATCAACTCCACCAGTCAGTCAGTAGAATTTTTTTTTTTTTTTTCTCTAAAAACTTACCATCCTGTTTTTCTAAAAAATATACTAAAACTAAAACTTGAGATGAAATTAGAAACCATTAAGTGAAGAAAGATCACTCTACTCTACCTAACTTCTCTCTATCTCCATCTACTTTCACCACAAAAACCTCAAAGTCAATATAGAAACTTAAAATTTAACAAGAGCTCAAAATTTTGAAATTTTGAAACTCTAACAAAAAACTTTTGTATGGTTTAAAATAATAATAATAATCAGAGAAGAAAGAGCAAGAGAAGTCAAAGTGAAAGTAGAGAGAAAGTCTTTTCTGCTCTGTGATTGTGATTATTATAAGAGAAATATGTACAGAAGCGTGAAAGGCTCTACACGTAATTCTACTTTAGTTCCATTAATAATTATTAGAAAAAAAAAAAAAAAAAAAACCAAAACTTAAAAATATATATAATACTACTAACTTACACGGGAAAGTGATTTTAGAAAGAAAAAAAAAAAAAAAATTTTTTTTATAAATATATTGACAAGTTTGATATGAAAATTTTTGACTTTCTCTTATGAAAAGAGAAAATTCAATGTGAAAGGANATTTTTTTTTTATAAATATATTGACAAGTTTGATATGAAAATTTTTGACTTTCTCTTATGAAAAGAGAAAATTCAATGTGAAAGGAGACAGGAGGTTATATTATATCCTAATAATATTATATTCTTCAATAACAAGTCCATTCAAAACAGAGTGAATTCAACTCAACTCAAATATGAACAACTCTGTCTCCATGGAGATGTAATACAATTATATAAATCAATTCTCAAATATTTACTTCACTTCAACAGAGTTTATTCCAAAAAGAAAAAGAAGAAGAAGAAGGAAAAGTGAAACTCTACAGAAAAATTAAATATAGAGAAGAAAAAAAAATATTAATCTAAATAATCTAAATATCTAAATATAATGGAAAATAATAATAAATGTAAATTAAAATTTTATTTATAAAGCAAAAAAAAAAAAAAAAAATTTTTTTTTCTACCCTACTGCAGTAGAACTCGGCTATAGTATAATGAAATATAATAGAATTTTGATTTAGAGTGAATAAAAATAAGTGAATTTTATTAGAATTCATACATATATATATAATTCACTCTAATTAGTAATATTAAAAGGTTTGGGACAGTGAAGATTGACTATAGTGATTATTTGTGAAGATTGACTATAGTAATTATTTGTCTTAAGTTACTATTAATTAATTTTATTTATACTATAACCGACGTACAATAAAAAAGTATTATTAAATCATTCCTTATAGTTCATTCAATAGAAGTGATTTTGAAGGATTTCTTGAATAAAAAGAATTTTTGAAACAAAAAAAAAATATTTTTTTTTTTTTTTTTTAATTTTTTACTTAGGGAAGTATAGAAGAAAAAAAAGGATAAAATGTGAGATTTTGGGGTATAAAATAATCATTTTCTTTTAGTAATCGTTTGAAAGTGATCTGATTCGTAATCCGACGGAGTCAATGTTTCTGAGGAGATGGTGGTATAAACTCTTGTATTTTTTCTATGACCATATCCAGTCAATTGAATCTTGCTGGAATTGAGAGTTTTATTCTGGAGGTGGAAGCTAAGAAAATGGTAGAATCCTATGGCTTTTATCACGAAAATATTACAGTAGAATCTCTCTATTAAATATACAATTTAAAAGAAAATATTCTACTAAAACTATGAGATTAGAATTTAAGTAGGGGAGGTTTTACATATAGAAAGTTATAAAAAATAATATTTTAAGAAAATTTTGAGAAGAAAAAAAAATTTTTTTTTTTTTTTTTTTTACATACAGGATTAATCATGAAAACGTAATTTCAATGAATAATGTACCCTGTATAATAATTAAAAAAAATTTTTTTTTGGACCATTTTTTAAATAACCTCAAAATTCAATATTAGGTTATTTAATTGAAAATCCAATTTTTAATACCTATTTTTCCTCAGGGTGATTATGATAATGAGTGATGTAGTACGTTTACAACTCAGTTAAATTTTTAAGGATTTTGTATAGTTTCTAGATAATTAAAATCTATCTTTCTTACCACAAACAATGGAATTTTTGAGGATTATATTATTTTTGTTTACATCCGTCTGTTCTACTTGTCCATCTTTTCGTTTTTTCTTCCGGTTTTTCTTCCGTTTTTCTATCCGAACATGGATATATAAAAGGTATAGTTACATGAATTTTTTATTCAACAACTATTGAACATTTTATAGTTATATTTAAAAATTTTTTTTTTTTTTTTTTTTTTTTGCCTATTTGTAAAAGTAATAGTCTAATAGAAACATTGGACTGTAGTCAGATCCTAAGGAATTTGATTTTTCAGCGCATGAGTTTTCGGTTTTATTCCCTGCCAAAAATCTAAGAGTTGGAACTTATAGGATTCAGTTGAAATCAGGAAGGGCTTTCTTTCGGTTCCATTTTCTATGGTACAATCATAAAAAAAAAATAAAATAAAACCAGTAGTAACAACCAGTCAATAATTTCTTAGTGGTGAAAGTAACCAAAAAAAATACAAAAAAATAATAAGAAACTAGGAAAAAAAAACAATTTTTTTTTTCAAATTACTTTATGGTAAAAAATAAATAAATAAATAGGATCAAATGTATGACTAGCTTCGGATTTGTTTTGAGTGTGAGATTTTCTGTGCGTCAGGTTGAATCTTTTGAAAATAAAAAAAAAATAGAGTGAAAATCAATCTTCGTGACTTCGAAATTTGACCTGGGTGAAACACTTAAGACGCTGAGGTGAATGTGTAGGAGACTTTCTCTGGTGAGTGAAAAAAAATTTTTTTTTTTTTTTTTGGTTGGAAAAATTCCAAAAAACAAAATTCGTACATTTTTTTTTGGTTTCTCTACTTTTAAGTACTCTCCACTCATCAGACTACCACACTTTCGTTTTCCACGTGCTTTGAAGGAAAATAAAGAGTGAAAGGATGAGAAAAAAATTTTTTTTTTTTTTTTCGTTTCGGTTGAGCCTACTTTTCTTTTTCTTTTTTTTTTTTCACGATCCGAAAAAGAAATACCGAAAACTAGGTTTTTTGTCTAAATCCCCCAATGAATAATTGTACTCAAGATTTTGGGACTTTTTTTTTTCTTTCTCTTTTTTCTCCTTGCCTTGCCTTGTCTGTAAGGTTGAGTAGAATCGAAAATACCATAAAATCAAATATAGATGGTTCTAACCATAATTCTAATAAACTTAAGGTATAATAGTACATAATTTCTTAAGACAATAGGAATTTTCAATTTTTACTCATATTATTACTCATAAAATATACCAACAATGCTATTTGACTAAACATAAAACCCATTAAGAAATTATTCATGATTTTCGTCTTATACACTATACCCACTCAAACTTTGTTAAATTAGACTCTTTCATGTAATAAGGCCAATTTCATGTAAGAAAAGAAAGTGCACATGAATGAGAGAGAGTTTATATAAAATTATGTAAATTTGTATAAAAAAAAAAATAATAAAAAAATTTTTTTTTACAATAATGAAATAGAATTTTTACCTTTTTTTTTATAAAATATACTAACAACATGAAAGTGAAAGTCTTATCTCTACCCGCAAAAAAAAATAAGTGAATTACTTTTCTAATTTTTTCAAGTAAAAATAAAAAAGTAACAATTTTGAAGTAAAAAGAAAAATAAGGTAAATTTCTAATTTTCCAAATTTCTAAAATTTTTCCCTTTGTGGTTGATTCTTCCACACGTTTGCTATTTTTCTTTTTTCAATAATATATTTGATTTTTTTCTGAAAATTCAATAGTTCAAACTTTCTAACCAATCAGATAACAATATGGAATGTTTTACTATTCTTTTGAAATATTTTAAACAAAAAAAAAAGAAGAAGAAAAAAATTTTTTTTTTTACTTTTTTATTTGAGTATGAATGAAAATAAACCCGGTAATGTTTGAGTTTTCAAATCAAATCAGTTAAAATTGACACAAACTTCATACAACCTTTGAAATATAAAATTGTATTTGAAAGAGAAAAATTCAAAAATAAAAAAAAAATTTTTTTTTGACAAGTTCATGGTATATGAACAATATTTTATGTATTCATATACTGTAACTGACTGTGCAGGGGTATGTTTTTCTTTCATTTATATATATATGTATATATATATTTATATAATTTTGAAAAAAAAAAAAAAAAAAAAAAAATGTAGTCTATTACTTGAGATTTTNTACTTGAGATTTTGAGGTAGTAAGAAATGACGAAATGAGTAAAGCCAAGCCTGAAAACTGAGAAACTACTCAATCAAGAAAAAAAAAAAAGTTTCGTTAGATTTCTGTAAAGATACAAGGACAAATGTGTCTTCATCTAACGACATCCCAACTACAAGAGACATTTATAAAAAGGAAGAAAAAAAAAAAATCTAGAAAATCCTCTTCTCTAGACGATGAAATCACCCGCCCTTTTCATTATTCAATCCCCGAATTTCGGGGACAAGAAATTTTTTTTTTTTTTTTTTTCAAATCAACCTACAATTTCATTATTTGAAAATGGAAAGGTTTTTTTTTTTTCTCAAGGAGAAAGTCAAGAGTTTAAGCTCCACTACAAAAAGGAAAATGAGGAAAGTACTTTCTCCAGAGAAAAGCATTAAACAAAAAGAAAATCATCTTCAGAATCAAGTTGAAATTTTTTTTTTTTTTTTTTGAAAATAAATAAGACTCATTCCATCTTCCTTCATCCAGAAAGCGAAGAGGGAACCAAGCAGAACTTTTTAAGTCGCCTTTAAATCAGACAACGAGAAATTGCATCAGAAATTATGTGAAAATAAAACAAAAAAAAAAAAAAAAATTAATTTTTATTTAAAAAAAAATTTTTTTTTTGTATACAGAATTGTAGGTTATTTTTTATCCTCTCTTTCACCATTTTTCCAAATCACAATAAGAATGAATATTAATCATAGAATGAATATTAATTTAAAAATTTTTTTTACATTTAACACTGTGAATACTGAGCAATGTCACATTACTAAATGACAAGAATATTAACCCCTTCTCAAATTACTCTAACTTCAATAAAAAATAATTTGAGTATAACTCAAACTAATACTCATATAAATTTAATAAAAAATAATAATAATAAAATTCCCACACTTTCTTACTCCCTGTTCTTTCCATTCCCCTTGAGAACTTAAAGAAGATTTTGTCGTTTGTTAAAAGAAAGAATTTTTTGAAGATTGAGATTCTTTTCGTAAATCTTTGTATTTATGTCTCTCTCTCTCTCTCTCTGTCTGAGCTTTCTCCGGGTGAAAGTGCGTGTTGTGTCTCTAGTAATGGTTCCTCAATAAATAAAGAACGGAATGAGACCTTTGTCAGTGTAAAACTTTCTCTTTTTAGAAAATTTTCACTACAGGACAAGGGATTAGGATCTTTTTTTTTCTTTTTTTGGAGGGAAATTTGAATCGATAGTTTTGCCTGGTGAAGTGGTTGGAGTCGATTTTCGTCTAAGGAGAAAGTGATTGATTGATTCTCACCTCCATCCATCCAAAACGAAACAACGGAAACTTCCTCCACCGTATCAAAATCCAGTAAAAGTCAATTTACCCGCACGACGGGGAAAGAGGAAGTGACAGGATTTGCTGAACCCAACTCAAAAAAACTTTCTCTACAAACTTTTATCGCAACTTTTCTATACGAATTCCATGTTATCGCTACCGAGTACGACATCCCTTCATCCACTCCCAGTCACTTTACAAACTTTTACTTTCTATTTAAAAATAAAAAAGTTAGAAAAAAATATATATATTCCGAAAAATAAAAAATATATAATTTTTTTGTTTTTTGTGTGTGTCAGTTATTCCCTTATAGTTTCTTATTAGACCGCTTCCGCCGGCTAGGTTAGGGTATTTAATTTATTGGGTTAATCGAATGCCATCTATTTGAAGGAGTTGCAAATCATAGTAGAATGCATTGATGTTACATAAAATGATATTATCTTATTTTTTTTTAAATGGCGCCATAAAATACTAGAATGTCCTAAAAATCGAAAAATAAATTTTTTTTTTTTTTTTTTTTCATCCTGAGAATTTTGGTATTAGTTTTTGGTTTTTGACGATGTTGAGAGGAATAGAGAAAGTCATCGTTTAATTTGAGCGATTAGCGAAAGTCCTAATTGAATATTGTAGTATTTCCTAGGAAAGTCAGTCTACCAAAGAACCCGCAGGAAGTTCCTACGACATTTACAAATTAACCGCCAATTTACTTTAATTTCATTTAAGTTCAGGAAGGATTACTTAATTTTACGCCCATTATAAAATGTTCCGTACCCTTATTTAAATTACAGGGCTAACCAAACTTTTGGTTCCTTTCTTCTCCCAAACTTTTTCTTAAAAAAAAAAAAAAAAAAACTACCAAAGTACATACTACCAACATATATTTAAGTTTGGTGGAAAAGTATATAATAAATTCAAAAATAATTAACTCTTCATACTCTATTTCATTTTTATATTTTACACTTTCCTCATTAATAATAGAAAATAATGAGTGGGAAGTATATGTGAGACAACTCTTACATTTTAAACTAAGCGCGTTTAAGTTAACTCTTTCCAACTGAATTAAGCAAAAATGAATAATTTTTTTGGTTCTCTCTGTACATCAAGTTGTTATTATACTATAAAATCAAGATAAAAATTATACACCTAGTAAAGTTAGTGAACATTAAAAATTAAATTCTTTCAAAAGACATTTTTATAGAGGGAAAACACTTTCAATAATTAATTATATTTGTTGTGGCATAAAAAAAAACGATTAAGTTAGAAGCCTGAGTTAATTACTAGTCATTATTTTTACCTTCCGCGCAGTTTGTTTTTAAGGCGGGAAATGGATNGAGGGAAAACACTTTCAATAATTAATTATATTTGTTGTGGCATAAAAAAAAAACGATTAAGTTAGAAGCCTGAGTTAATTACTAGTCATTATTTTTACCTTCCGCGCAGTTTGTTTTTAAGGCGGGAAATGGATGTTTTTGTGTGTTCTGATTTATAGTTTCGTGTGAAGAAGGTGTCGGAGAGTAATTCTCTCCTTCAAATTAAGATAAAGAGGAACAGTGGGAACATTTTCAGTAGAAAATGAGACTCATTCGTCTCCGTTTTCAAAAAAAAAAAATTAAATTTCCCTCCAATTTTCTTTCACCAATGACACAACCACTACCGTATCAAAACTAAACACCTTCCTCTCATAATCATCATCCACCTTTTTTTTATCAAAAAATAACTTGTTCANCACCTTCCTCTCATATTCTTCATCCACCTTTTTTTTATCAAAAAATAACTTGTTCACAATATTTGAGAAAATCAACTAGTAGTACTAGGATTTGAATCTAAAGTTTATTCCTATTAAGACAGAAAATTCTACAGGTTCCAGAGGGTTAATTTTATTTATTTTATTTATTTTTTGTAAAAATTATTCTACTGAACGAAATCATCTATTATTTTTTGCTATCTGTTCATTTACTGGTAGCAGCTTATCGTGTAGTAATCTCTAGAAAATTTAGTAGTTTTTAATATAAATTACTATTTTTTTTTAAATATTAAAAAAAATTTTAAATTTGGTTAGCCAACTTCACCGTCATGATTTCTATCATCATACTCATTTTTAATGAAAATGTTGATAAAGTAAAAAAGTTTTGTATGAATGTGAGCCTGTTTAAATTGAAGAGCTAGTTACACTTATGACTCCTTGGTAGTCACTTGAGGGTTAATATTTTTTTATGTAAAATTTTCTTTTGACTGTCTTTGAAGAAGTATAATAAATATATCTCTGTTATCATAATTTTGGTTTAGAAAGTATAGCTCAGCATGAGTTCTTTCTCTTGAAGAAAGTCTTGCTCTGTTTCTCATAGTTTTTGAAGAAAATTTTCTGAAGAATTAGAATCACTTTCTCCATGTTATTACCCCCTTAGACGACAAGGAGAGGAATAAAATTCTTCTTGGCGAGTTTTAATCATGACTCTAACGACACCGACGGTTTCTCCCGGAGAAAACTCCCCCTCTCACTTCCGCCGGAATCTGAATCAGAGTCTTTATTCTAATTTTTTCCCTCCTAAGTGCGGACTTTAATGGGAAGAAAGAGCGCCTGAATTGAATTTGAGATTTCCCTCCGAGAGACACCGCCCTAATGAAGATTGACTCTCAAGGAGATAAGACCAAATGAAGGAAGACATTCGGACTTTTTGTCCTTACACTTTCTCTTCATCTTTCCCGCCATTGGTCAGAGAGACAGTGAGGTTAATCTCATTACTACCATTGGTCAGACACTCCCACTCAACTCTGTCTCCCAATACACTCACCTCATCAACTATTTCATTACCAAAAATATAGGTTAGGTAGAGTAGTTCTAACCTCGACATTTCACCTACAGAGTGCTCTCACTTTATCACTCTTTCCTTTCATCCTTTTAGTTTGACAAATTATTTTTTTTTTATAATTCAATTCAGGATTAAGACCAAAAAAAAAAAAAATTGGGAAATTCATAAAAAGTAGGATTCAAAGTTAATTCTCATTCATATTAAAAAATTCAGAGTTTTAACACTGATGATACTGACGACGACAATAAAAGTCTTAACACTACTCATCTAAAACAACCCCCTTTTTTTTAAACCTCACTTCATCTTTGTAACTTTGACGACTCATCTTTAGTGAAAAATTATGACTCATTGAGATAAAACTCTTGAGTCAAATAAATACTCCTGACTCTTCTCTTTTACTGTCTCTTCAATCATAATAATGACTCAAAGTTCACAAATTTTTTACATAATACTATAATGTATTTGATGTTAAAATTTAACCCATTTATTGACATCAGAGTTAAAGAGTCACTATTTCGAGTCACTACTGAGTCAAATCTCTGAAATATTTCTCAATATTTACTCAGTAAAAATAAATAAAAATAATTTAACTCACTGATGCGAGTTATGACTCTGAGTCACTTAATGACAAAGTTCTTCAAATGACAAACTTTTTTTTTTCTTCTTGCATTTATTAAAAAAGAAAAAAAAAAAAATTTTTTTTTCTAGTGAGCTCATCAGAGTAGTAGTATTTAACATACTAGCCTACGTTTAGCTCATTCAGTTTACTGAGGGTTAATTAAAAAAAAAACAATTTAAAGACCTAACAAAAATTCCATTCAAGTATATTCTATATTGTTGTTCCATTCAGAAGATAAAAAAATTCTATGAGAATTCTTTCCCCGACTTTTCACCCTGTTTGGTCTCATTGGAGTGATAATGAAATAAAAATAAAATAACTGTTTCAGACAGATATGTCTCCTTAAAAAAAAGCGTAAATCAGTTTGAAAAAAAAAACCCAAGGGTTAGTGAGTTTTTTTTTTGAAGTTGGAGGGTTAGTATAGTTGTATTGATTTGTGAGTTGATAGTTGGGTGAATAGGATGATTCCTATTGGTTGAATAATTGATGGACTCTGGTCCTTGGAAGATAATCCTTTATTTGGCAAAAAAAGGAAGTGAAAGTAATGACTTTTTCTTCTTCACAACTTCTCATCATCACTCTCTTTTCTTAACGCTTTTTCTATTATCTTCAAAATTTTAGCAGGTGGGACTATCAGGGTTAACTTATGACTCAATTTACCTACCTCATTCTCATCATCTCGCATTTTTATTATCATCATAACAAAAAAAAATACTAAATCTCTTTCACATTTAAAAAATAAATAAATATCACCATTTTAATAACATTAATTCGTAAAATTCAAAAAATTTCTAAAAAAAATTTACTATTTGATGGATTTTTTTTTGTTTTTTCGTTTTTTTTTTTTTTAGATTTTAGATAGAATTAGTTTGATGGTTTCTGTAGTTGATATTATTATTATTATTATTATTATTATTAAGTCTAAAAAAAAAGAAAAAAGAAATTGGGGTTGAGTTCTCGTAGAATGTTCCTCTTGTGTATTAATTAGTGTTCCGCATGGCTCTGGCTCATGAGCTGGCTCAATGGTTCTGGCTCTGGCTCTGGCTCGAGCTGGCTCACAAAAATTTTTGAGCCAGAGCCAGTGCATGGCTCTGGCTCATGTAGTAATTTTGAGCCAGAGCCATGGCTCATGAGCCAGCTCAACGAAACTTGTGAGCCATGGCTCAATGGCTCAACTTTTCCTCTAAATTCTTTCACTTTTCCCCTAATTTTTCATTTTTTTTCTTCCAAATCATGACTTTTTTTTTAATTTTCGAAATTTTTGGTCACTGAAAGTCAATTTGCCTTTATCCAGCTCATAATTATGATTTGTGTTGGCTTATTCTCACTAGGTCATTCTCGCTTTTAGCAAAATGTGCATATTAACGGGAAAAAAAAAATTTTTTTTTTGTTGAGCCATGAGCCATGGCTCTGGCTCATGAGCCAGCTCAACAAAAGTGCGGAGCCAGAGCCATGGCTCATGACCTGGCTCACCGCTCGGCTGAGCCATGAGCCATGGCTCATTGAGCCAGATGCTCTGGCTCACCCCAAAAGCTGAGCCATGCGAAACACTAGTATTAATGTAACCTTAACTGAATATTTACNACTAGTATTAATGTAACCTTAACTGAATATTTAGTAAAGAAGAGAGAATCTTGTGTTTAATCTTTTTGAAAAGTCCCGCTTCTTGACTCGACGTCTTCTAACTCGTAAGACTCATTTTCTAAATGGGCCGCTCTCAAATCCTGGTGGGAGATTCAAATAATAATGCAAGACGCGTTATCTGGAGATGAGCCATTTCAGAGAGAAGTGATGGCCTAGAAATCCTACCGACCCTCCTCATCTCAATGACAAAAAAAAAAGAAAAAAAAAAGACTAAAAGTGGTTCGGACTCTAATGGATTCTGCCTAGCGGGAAATCTGACTTTTTTAAAATTTATTTATTCCCAGACCACCAAGTCTTACCAATTCTAACCAGTAGTAGTAAGAAAGATTTTTATTGGTGGTAGAACACAAACGACTGACTTTTCTTGGTCAGTACCACTCAAAGAGAAAAGAAGAAGGAGAAGGAAAAAAAATGTAAACTTTATAGGGTCGTTTTCTGTTATTAATACAAGTTGAATGGGTGCAGAAGTCTAGTTGAAAAAGAAAATTCGGAATGGTTTGAACAAAAAAAAATTTTTTTTTTTTTTTCAAATTATCCAAACTGACATTGAAACGGATATCGAAAAGTAATAGTTTAGAATTACTCCAATTTGAAACGGTTAACATTTCTTGAGGATTTTGGTCTAAATGGGTTTGGATTGTACTGGAGTTGATTTTCAATTGAATTAAAAGGTTTTTAGANCTGTTATTAATACAAGTTGAATGGGTGCAGAAGTCTAGTTGAAAAAGAAAATTCGGAATGGTTTGAACAAAAAAATTATTATTTTTTTTTTCAAATTATCCAAACTGACATTGAAACGGATATCGAAAAGTAATAGTTTAGAATTACTCCAATTTGAAATGGTTAACATTTCTTGAGGATTTTGGTCTAAATGGGTTTGGATTGTACTGGAGTTGATTTTCAATTGAATTAAAAGGTTTTTAGGAATCAGAGAGTTAAGACGATTTGAGAGAGAGTAAATCTGTTGAGGATGAAGATGAAGATGAAGGAGTAAGTGGATTAGATGAGAAAACCTATAAATAGAACTTACACATTTTACAAACACTTTTATACTTCTCAACGAGACGAATTACCAAACGAGTCCTCAACGAGACTCTCTCAAAGATATGTTCTTTTTTTTTTTTCTTTTTTAACAATCCACTTAAGCGAAAAAAAGAAAAAAAAAAAAATTTTTTTTTAGGAACCAAAGATTTAGAATTTAGAAACCATGAGACCATCCACATGAAAATTCCCTCAGAGATTTATCTCTACGCTCCTCCTGCCTAATAAAACATTCCAAAGAAATGTAAACTATAGAAAACAATGGATTTGGAGTGTTCTTAGAAATTTTGAAAGTCGGAATGAACCGACTGATAAAGAGACATTTCAAAAAAAAAATAAATNATGGATTTGGAGTGTTCTTAGAAATTTTGAAAGTCGGAATGAACCGACTGATAAAGAGACATTTCAAAAAAAAAAAAAAATAAAATAAAATAAAATCTTATTTATACTTACTATCTTATTCGACATAATTTGAGGCGTGGGAAAACGATTCTGAATGGAGTTTNTTTTTTTAGGAACCAAAGATTTAGAATTTAGAAACCATGAGACCATCCACATGAAAATTCCCTCAGAGATTTATCTCTACGCTCCTCCTGCCTAATAAAACATTCCAAAGAAATGTAAACTATAGAAAACAATGGATTTGGAGTGTTCTTAGAAATTTTGAAAGTCGGAATGAACCGACTGATAAAGAGACATTTCAAAAAAAAAAAAAAATAAAATAAAATAAAATCTTATTTATACTTACTATCTTATTCGACATAATTTGAGGCGTGGGAAAACGATTCTGAATGGAGTTTACTCAAAAAGCAAAAAAAAAAAAATTCTATTTTTTTTTTAACTTTTTTTTTTTTGTTAGACATCTGCACTGGAAGTTGTAGTTACATTAGACAAATATTCAAGAGTAACTAAATTTTTGGATCCATTCTTTCATCAACTGTATCTAAAAAAATTAACAAAGTGTAACCAAAATACATTAGTTTAGATAATAAATAGATACTTTTTTAATGAGTCAGAAATAGTCTTAAACAATGAGTTATTTAAATTTATTTTAGAGTTTAAATTTGACTCATGAGTCATGATCTCATAATGACTCATAATCAGACTCAAATTTCACATATGCACTTTAAGAATTAGAATTTTCCTGAGTTAGAAATATTCAATTCCCTTACTTGATTGACTCTATGACTCTTTAATTTTAATGACTCAGAGTCAAGAGTCATAACTTTGAGTTTAAATACTTTAATTTTTTGAATTTATTCAATTAATATTTTTTATAAAATACTTTCTCTTCAAGGGTTTTTTCATTCCCAATCCTTTCAACCAAGCAGATAAAATGGGAGGAGTTATGGTGAAACAAGAGGAAGTGAGTAGTCTCAAACTTTAGACACCCTGTATAAAAGAATCTTGATATGATGTGCAGTTGTCTATTTTTTTTTGATTTTCTCACTGGAAATACTTAAGTAATATTTGAAAGAGAGTATAGACAGTAGGGTTAGATGTTATTGTAGGAAGTTGGGTAGGATTAGTTGTAAAGGAAGAGAGCGTAGAAACGGATGGACTAATGGACTCGCCTTCGTATCAAAAGTGTCTAGAAAGTGTAGAAAGTATAAATGGAGTATAGTATAAAAAAAAAAAAAAAAAAAAAGAGAAAGGTTGGCTAATCCGTGGAGCTTATCTCTCAATCTTCTTTTCCGGACGGACTTTCTCATCATCAGACAAACAAAAACTGAGCTAGATTCTATCCTCCAGACTTTATCCAATGGCCTTCTAAAACAGAGTGGTTGAATTTGGGATTTAAGGGGTCAGTTGAGACTTTTTAGGGACGAAAAAGAGTAAAAAAAGAAAGAACGGACTCATCAGAGTCCTCTGTCCGTAAACATTGATCTTTATCTCGAAGAAAGTGGGGTGAGAAGAGACTTTTTAGAGTTCATATGACTCTCGAGAGACTCATTTCAACAACTTTATCCAAACTGACCAAACCAATGATACTCCTCGTTTAATTTATCAGACAATATGGTTCAAAGACTACACTTGAAAGAAATTAACTTCCTATCTCTCCTTATGATATACAGAGAATATCAAAAAAATAAAAATAAAATAACATCTGTGACAAGTTTTTTATTTTTTTATTATTAACCCTATAGGTCAAACCAATTGATGGACTTTATATTTAAAAAAAATTGTATAACCATTCTTTATATCCTGTCGTGTAAGTGTGTAAAAGTAGAGTTTAGTTAACAGAAGTAATTGGTCTGTCTTATACTCTTATATAAAGTTAATGAACAAAAACATATCACATGTCTTAATTTTTCATGAAACCCTCTGTATATATACAGTCGGACTCAAAAATTATACTACTACTTTTTGAATATACTTTTTTTCTTTTTCCTTTTTTTTTTAATAAGAAATAAATAAAATTCAAAAAGAAAATTAGACAACTGGAACTGAGAATTTTAAAATAATTTTTATCAATTCATGTAATGGAGTTTTGAAGTTGTCTATTTCGTTGTTGCCACGTGTCAACACATTTTCAAACTCTATCACTTTTGTATAATCCTTTTAGTACTAGCTCTGCTTTTTTTTTTATATTATAATTTAAAAATTTGAAATTCAATTATTTCCTAGCGTCGACGGTGTTACTTGATCAAATTCCAACTGGAGATGTAATTTTAAAACTTGTAGATAAAAAAATTTTTTTTTTCATCATCAAATCTCATAGGAATATTCATGTGAGGTGAATGAAGCAGAAGGAAAATATCCTCCTGATCCCTTCCTCAACCAATGGAAAAAAAAATAGTGTAGGAATATTTTGGCGGAAACTTTTGATTTGAACAAGTTATGATGGTGTGTAGAGAGGGTGATTTAATTTTTTCCTGACGAAGTGTTTCTCAATCAAATTAGACCGAGGAAGGACGGCGGGTGGATTGAAGACAGAAGTCCCTCCTGTTTGCTAAATTTTTTTTTTTTTTCATAGGGAAATAAATATTTAGGAAGAAAGTTGATCCGCCTGGGGCAATCTGACTCTTAGTGTTGAGTGAGAGGGAGGGAAACTGCCTCAGAATCGGATTATATGACCCTATTCCACGTCCTAAAAACTTTATGGTGCTATTTTGAAATGTCGACAGAATTTCTACGCCCTATTCCTTCCCTCATGAATCTTATACCCTGTGTTTCAAATGTTAATCGAGTTTCCCGCAAAAAAAAAAAAAAAAAAAGAAAAAAAGAAAAAAGAAAAAAAAATTTTACAAACACCAAGGGAAAAAAAAAACTTATTAGATACATGGTGAATAACACGAAGAAGAAAAAAATATGATATTAAAGTGCAGTAGTCTATTAGTTCTTACTTTTTTTTTCTTGATTTTACCCGGTTAAATTTGAATCAAAGAATTTAAATCTTTTCAACATTAAAAGTCTAGTTAACTTTTCAGACACTGATGTATATAAAATTGTCTATTAACTCATGCGCAGAAAAAAAAAATTCTTTTGAAATAAATATAATATTCTGTCATTTTCAACTCAACTGATCAATTTCAAAATTATTGTAAAGTTCCGTCTACGCTGTGTTAATAGGGGATGTGTAGGATGGGGTAAATTGAGACCAAACGGAAAAGGAAAAGGACGGGATAAAAATAAGGGGAAAAGGGGGGAAAATTCATAAATAAAAGTAAGAGGTAATGTTCAAATGACAAAAGCCCATGGAGTCTAGAGTAATAAAAGTAACAAGACAAATTCATCAGTGACAACCGGAAATTGATGTTTCTCTCTAGTCTCTTCTCCAATGTTATTGAATTGAATTGTGTAGGTAATATTTGAGTTGTTCTTTCCATACAATTTGGAATGTATGGGGTAATGTGATGTTAGGATTAAAATAGATCCATAATGAGAGTAAAATAAGATCCATTTGGTAGAAAGGCGTGTGGGTGGGAATTTTAAAAATCCAATAGAAACTCTGTAGTTGTTATGATGTTAGTTCCCTGTGGTTGGTTGGAACTTGGAACTTGGAACGGGGGGTAGTTGGAGTGAACGATCCTTAAAAAAAAAAAAAAAAAAAAAAGTTTCCAAGAGAACCTTGTAGTTGTTGTCAGAGAAATGGGAAATGATGCGAGAAACATGTTGGTTCCATGTATTTCATGGATTACAAGTCCAACATTTCAAAAACTCCCTCTCATTCCATCACATCATTCTACAGTCCAATGGATTTCAACTTCTCAATCCACATTTCCACTTCGTAGACCAATCAGGAAGGAGTAATTGACTCATTTCCCTCAAAAAACCCACTCAAATCAAAATTCCCTCCAAAATCATTCCTAACCAAAACTATTCATTCCGTATTCCATTTTCAGAAATAATTAACCCTAATCCTTACTAAGGTTTCTTTTTTTATAACATTTCTCTCTCTCTCTCTCTCTCATTTACCTACTCAACCTAATCTATTTCATTAGACCAATGTTGCCAGATTTAATTAATTTATAACTAAAAGAGGCGCCAAATCTACTCTCTATTGTTCTCTTTGATTAATATTTTAACTTTGACACACGTAGATACAATAATATTTGGAACTTTCTAAACTTTTGAACTCCATTACTTTTTTGAATTATGATACTATTTTATTCTTTTTAATAATAATTCACTAGAGACTCTCACAGACTCACCAACTTANTACTTTTTTGAATTATGATACTATTTTATTCTTTTTAATAATAATTCACTAGAGACTCTCACAGACTCACCAACTATTATGACTTATGACTTATGACTCAATATGACTATTTCAAAATAATATTTATTTTCAACAAGAAAATTATTTAGAATAAGTTGACTCTTATCATTCAACTGACCCAATAAGTGAGAGTCTTTGGGTCAAAATTATATTATGATGACTCATGAGTTATGACTCTTAAACTAGGTTCTTTAAAAAATTTTAATTTTAATATATAAAAAAATAAAGATTTATATGTAACTTCAGGAGTCAAAATTTAACTCACGTCTTAGAATTTACATCAAAAATTTGGAGGTTCATATGACTCACGAGTCAGAATTTAGTAAATAGAATTTTTTTTTAACAAAAACAATGACTCACAAATCAAAAACATTTGATTCAAAATATTTTACAAGCTTCGCTTGACTGATTTTGATACAGTCGAGCATGAGACGACATATTACTCAAACTCATAACTCTTTTTTAACTTTAAGGTACTATACCCCATGACTCAAATCTTTTCTACCTATGAGTACAATGACTCACATTTCCTCAATCCATGACTTCCATAGAATCTAAAAAAAAATATATATATAATTATACTAAAAATTTTACAAGTTTTTTTTTTTTTTTTTTTTTTTACATACACCCGGAAACAATGACCTAGTTTATACCGGAAATTCAGGATTTAGGAAAAAGTTTTGTAGAAAGTAGATGAAACATTCTGGTCTGATTTGAACTGAAAGTATTGAAGAAAGTCATTCCTCTTTTACTTTTTCCGTTTTGTCTTAACTTACTCATGTTTTCTGCTGTAGGTATGTGAGTGATATTTGATGAGACTGTCGAGAGAAAGTGGATTTTGATTTGAATGGATTTCCCGGTTTCAAGGGGGGGGGGGGGTAAAAAAAAAATGGGGTATTTTGAGACGAAGATAAAATGTTGTAAAAATGAGTCAAAAGGAAGAGAAAGTGTAGGTGAGGCAGTGAACCGTTTCTCATAATTTCCATATACTCCAACCTATGGAAAGACGTCCGAACCACACGCACTTTCTCTCTTTTTCTCATACAAGAGAAATCAGTAGATTTTGTAGAAATCGGTTTATGAGTCGAAAAAGATTCTACCAGTACAATCAAACCTCGGAAAATCATTCAATTTTTTATTAATTTATTAAACAATTTTAAAAATTAAATAAAAATAAAAAAATTAAAAAAAAAAAATTTTTTTTTTGAAGGTTAAAAGGCTATTATTATTAATTTTACAAAAATAAACAAAAATTAGTAAATTAATATACATATATATATATATATATATTTTTTTTTTCAAAATTTTAAATTTTTATTGGTAACTACCCTCAGTCTGCTGACGAATGCCTTGTATTGAATAGAAAAAGAGAAACTTCCGACGAGATAGTAGTCTCTGGTGGAGATTTCCTTTCTAAAATTCTTAAGATGTTGAGTGAAGTGTGTGAAGGACTTTCTCTCATTTCCATTTCCCAGTGAAAGCAGTGGTGAAAGTCCTCATTTTTATTTACTATGAAGTTTAGATCAGGACAACCCACTGCACTTCTCTTTAGTATATATATATTTTTTTTTCTTATCCAACTTTGCCAAATNAAAAAAAAAAAAAAAAAAAAAAAAAAAAAAAAAAACAACCAACGAATCTCTGCTTAAAATTCAAGCACATTTTTTTTTATTTCGACATTAGCGGATGTCAGGAAAAGTGGAGATGACAGAGTCCATTAATTAAATCTTGAAGGACTTTTCTCTGTCAAAAAAAAAAGGGACGGGAAATGACTTTTTTTTTTTTTTTTGCTTTTTCAAAACTAGCGGTTCACATTTTCACAGCTATGACTTTGACATGAGGGAATGACTTTGACATGGTAGAACATCTTTATAAAAATTTTTCATACAAGTTGTTCCAACAAAAAAAAAAGTAAACTAATTTTCATCCTTTTTATTCAAAATAGTTCAGGTGAGTAAATGGAATGCAATACAAGGGTGGAGTTGTCATACAAAAAATAATAATAAATCCCTTCAACAGAATTTCAATCTCATACTCTTACAACTATCTCAACTAACCCCATTCATTCTCAATAGTATACAAATATTTCATGAAATTTATACTCATAAGCTAAGTCAATCATGAGTTTTACAAGTTTTTCGTACGTTAATCTTCTTGCGCATAATTTTTCTTGTGCATTTTCAAAAATTTTAAATAATTTTTTACGCGCATTATTTTAATCTCAAACTCCTTCAACTATCTCAACTAAACCCATTCACTCTTAAAACAATAAAATACATAGTCATACACCAACGACCAACCCACGTGCTTTTTACCAATGGATAAATTAAATTTACTCTGCTTACATTTTCGCGCATATTGAAAAAAAAATCCAATCTCATTCAATTTGATAGAATATTATAATTATAAAATGATTTTGCCATTTTTTAGTTACCTNTTTTCGCGCATATTGAAAAAAAAATCCAATCTCATTCAATTTGATAGAATATTATAATTATAAAATGATTTTGCCGTTTTTTAGTTACCTTTTTTTGGAACAACCTGTACTTTTTTTTATTGTTTTATAATTATAAGAGGTTAGGTTGTTTCAATGCCGGAAACCTATCGAGTTGGGCATCGCGATGGGCAAGGGAGGCATAAAGAAATGATTATAAATTATTTTTTAATACTATATACAGTAGTAACAAAACGCATTTTGTACTATGAATAATAGAATTTGATTTGATTTGAGATAATTTATTATCGTGTCATAAGCATCATTTTTAGTACAAAATGCTAATTAATGGTAATTGAGAAGATAGTAGAGATGGGCATTGAGACGGGCAAGGCGTATAAATTAGTGTTTCGCATGGCTCAGCTTTTGGGGTGAGCCAGAGCCACTGGCTCAATGAGCCATGGCTCATGGCTCAACAAAAAAAAATTTTTTTTTCCCGTTAATATGCACATTTTGCTAAAAGCGAGAATGACCTAGTGAGAATAAGCCAACACAAATCATAATTATGAGCTGGATAAAGGCAAATTGACTTTCAGTGACCAAAAATTTCGAAAATTAAAAAAAAGTCATGATTTGGAAGAAAAAAAATGAAAAATTAGGGGAAAAGTGAAAGAATTTAGAGGAAAAGTTGAGCCATTGAGCCATGGCCCACGAGTTTCGTTGAGCTAGCTCATGAGCCATGGCTCTGGCTCAAAATTACTACATGAGCCAGAGCCATGCACTGGCTCTGGCTCAAAAATTTTTGTGAGCCAGCTCGAGCCAGAGCCAGAGCCAGAACCATTGAGCCAGCTCATGAGCCAGAGCCATGCGGAACACTAGTATAAATAAATAAATTTTTACAGTAGTCGATGGATATAAAAAAAATCTAAGTTTTATGAACAAAAATTTTGTGTTTTATAACCAATATAGTCTTATAAACGAATTATTCTTCCATACTAAATACATTAGTCTGGTTTAAAATGAGATGTTGGAAAATGGTTGTTATAACTAATATGGTCTTATATTCGTCGACTACTGTATATTTATTTTATAAATTAATACACTCCAATTGGTTAACTTCTCTTCAAGTTTATTGAATTAAAGTTTTCATACCTTTGGGATGTGAAAGATTAATTTCCCTTAAGAACCTTGTTAATCAATAGACTAGGTTAATAAGCCCAAGGTGTCTTTATGCTCACATGAATCTGTTAAGTTGATATAAAAGGACTTGGGTTAATCAAATAATTAAATAACTAGTTTTAGAACTATTTTCTTCATTCTCAAATGTGTCAAAAATATTTACTATAGTTGGTATTGTTAAATAAATATAATTTTCTAGAGATTAATTAGTAGAAGGAATCGACCTTGACTGGCTTATAAATTTTACTGGAGGACTTTCTCTTTTTTTCTCTTTCTCTCTCTCTCTCACGTTTCCTGTCTTCTTGAGCTCTTGTTCTGAGTTTTAGAATTGGCTGTTTCGGTGGATTAAGGGCATAAATTAAGAGAAAGAGAGAGAGAAAGTGGATGTTGAGAAAGTCTTTTTAGATCTGATAAGAGAAGAACTAGTAGTAATTATGGGGATTTCCTTCCCCCAAAATTCAGGACCCAAAACCTCTCAAAAGACAAAAGGATTGAAAAGAGAACTTTAGACTTTTTGACTTGGAGTGACAAGAGAAAGCGTGAGACGAACTCAATCATTCATTCTAAAGAACAAGACAGGAGAAGTGAAAAGTTCAAATTTTTTTAAATTTGCCCAACACTGCTGCGTCTTTTTATATTAAAAAAACGAGAGAGAGAGAGAGAGAAAGTGAAAAATTTCACTCAACCATTATTCTGGTTTGGATGAGTATTTTCTTCTTTTTTTTTCAATGAAAAATTGCCCAACTTTGCCTATGGNTTTTTTTCAATGAAAAATTGCCCAACTTTGCCTATGGGCAAATTTCCTCCACCAATAATGTAAGTGGAAAGAAGAGAAAAGAAGAGTAAGGCTGAAGAAAACCGCATGTAGTTTTTTATCTTACTTTCTCAATATTTGAAACTTGATCCTCTCTTTCAACTTTCCCGGGGTTTTTGTTCTTCTTGGAAAGAAGGTCAGTCATAGTTTTCTCGTGAGGATATAAAAGAGAATTTTCCCATTGTGATGAGTCCCGTGTTTGTTTTCAGTCGGCTGAGCCCCTGAAGGCTTGGAATCCTATAAGAAGAGATCTCTCTTTGCTGATTGGCTGAGAACCCTCTGGTAGAGTCAGTAGGGCGGAAGGGACTCATTTTTCATCCTTGGGTCGAGTAATTAGGCAGACGGGTGGTGCAGGTGGGTCTTAGTCCCACGATCAAAGACCAGAACAAGAAAAAAAAATAACAATTTTTCAACCTTTCATTCATGAAGAAAAGAGATGGAATCTTTTTTTTTTTCTTTCTTTTTCCCTCCCTTATATTGTCAATTTCTCAGTCTCAAGGCACAACTTCCGGTTTTTCTTTTCTTTATTTTTATTTTTTTTTTTTTTACTTTCTTACGAATCAAGAGAAAATCCCTTTGGGGATCTTTTTGTAAATATTTACATACATGAGTCAGGAGGGATTCGTCCAATCAAATCCATGCGCTTTCGATTTTTCTGAGTCTAAACTAAACAAATTTTATCTTTATGGACACATTTTCAAACTCATAGTCTTGTCTTTTCACTCTACGACTTATATTCTCTATCCAGACAACCCAAAAAAAAAAAAAAAAAAAAAATTTTATTCAGAACTACTACATCTACTTTCTCCCATTTCCGGGAGAAAAAAGTAACTAAATTCACACACTTTCATTGAAATTCTGCTTCCGGATNACCCAAAAAAAAAAAAAAAAAAAATTTTTATTCAGAACTACTACATCTACTTTCTCCCATTTCCGGGAGAAAAAAGTAACTAAATTCACACACTTTCATTGAAATTCTGCTTCCGGATAAAAAAAAAAAGAGAGAAAGGACTTTTCAACACTTGGCTTTCTCACACTCATAATGACAAAAAGTAACTGTATAAAATGTCTATTTTTTTTTAAACAATAGTAAAAGGATAGGTATAAATGAGTGAAGAATAAAAATTTTGAAGAGTAAATGATCCATAGTGCTGAGTTGAGTAATGATCTGAAAATGACGACCTCTGATTTCCATTTTTACTCTAATGATCTTTTAGATTAAATTGACATTTAGTAGTCTTTTGATGAGGGTCGCTAATGAAGAAGATGCTCTCTAATTACAAAACAACGAACAAAACAAGAGATCTACTAATTAAGTCTCAGTTTCCCTTAAATACTCTCAAGAGAGAGAGAGAGAGAGAGTGTATCTCTCAAATGTATCGGACTTCATAGTAGTACACAAGTTTCTATATTCTATCTCTTAAGTTTTTACCTAACTTTGAAAATCGGCATCCATTTGACTCATTTTTTTTTATGTCGTAACCAGCTGATGATGAGTTGACACATGTGCAGTGATTATAAGATCAATTTTGAATTTTTGAATTTTCTCCCTTCCCTCCCTCTTCCCTTTCCCGCCCCTCTCCCACCTCTTCTCTGCATTAGTTTCTAGCTTAAAGTGTAAAATTATAAAACTAATTCAGTAAAACTTGGAAAAAGTGGAGAGAGTAAATACCTAAAAATTTATAAAACATTGTATATATAGAAAGTTGAAATTAATTTTTATACACTTTTTCTACTTACTCATCAGCACTAGCACTATCAGAGACTTTTGTGAGACTATAAGACATTAGAAGAGATTCTGCGCATGCTCAAATAATACTTTTTAATTGTATTTTATTATTATTATTATTTTAATTCCCAATATCAACAAATGATTACTTAAGTAATATTAATAAATTAATTAAAGTAAAATAATTTTTTGTGGAGAGAGTGTTACTAAGTTAGTTAGGAGAGTTAAAAACGTTAACTTTTATTTTATCTCTTTTTTTGAGTCAAAAATTCTTAGGGAGTTTGTCGGGTGAATATATTTTTATTTTTCAATGAACCTCTTCTCTCATTGGTCAGTTGAAAGAGCCTATGGATTTCCTCTGATTAATTTCTGAATCCGTGTAGAAAATCCAAGAGATTTTGTTTGAAGTGAACAGATATTTGAAAAGAGAAAAGAGACAGAAGTGAAAGAAGTTAGGAAATCCCTTATGAATCTTTCATTTTACCTTTCATTAGAAATACAAAGGAGCTTTTCTTCTCAGCTCAGCAACCAATCAGAACGAAGAAGAGCTTTCTATTCTCTTTTATGCTAATTATAAACGCTTAAATCTTTCCCTTCTTGTCGGCAACTACAAAGCTTCTCATCAGATTATCTTCTCTAGCGCAAAAAAAAAAAAATTTTTTTTTTTTTTTTTGACCTATGGAAATCATCTAGTCAAAAATAAAAAGTGGGCATATTCTACTGCCTAGGAGAAAATAATTTGATAATTTTTTTTTATATTGAGTTTCTTGTGTCATAGTACAAAAGTTGCTCCTTTTGACACAGAAAAAAAAAAACATTTTTTTTTTTTTTTTTTTGAAAATTTTCACTTATTTGATGATTTTGATTAATTCTATAAAACTTTATTATTAAAAATTTTCATTTTACACTCTATACTAACTTAATTTAGTTTAAAAAAAAATACATAGTAGAAAATTTTTTTTCCTAAGTTAATTTGAAATCTTGTAAGTTTTTAATAAAAACCTTCATTAAATGTGTAATCAAGAGCAAGACTAATTTCACGCCAATTTGGTCAAAAAGTTGTAAAACTTTAGTTTGCTATTTAAATCAAATGTGACAACTTTGATGAAAACTTTTTTTTTTTTTAACTTATGTAAAAAGGAACACTGCGAAGAGACTAAATTGTGTAAAATTTTTGTCCCAATTTTATTTTTAGTTTAATTATTTTTATAGAATTATTCAATTTTCAAAAAAATAAATAAAAACAATAATAATAATTATTATTATTATATTTTCTACTTTCTACGCTACGTTCGAAATGAAATGGAAACACGCTCGGAATGAATGAAACTTCTTCGAAAAAAAAAATTATAAAAAAAAGAAATTTCAAAAAAAAAAAAAAAATTATAAAAAAAAAGGTTATGCAAAAAAAAAACGAAAGAGAACTTATTAGACTACTGCACGGTACTGACTATGTACCTTTTTCCCTTGTGTAAACAGAGTTTTTAAACTTTTGACAAAAAAAAAACCCTAAGGCATTATGAAATGAGCATGGTTGATAACTTTGACCTCTCCACTAGGAGTTTCAAAAGAAACTTTTCTCTTTGATTTTCATAATAATTTCAAATAAAGTATAGCTTTTTGTTATAAGTAGTCTCTAGTATTCATATCTTTTGAAATAGTTATAACTTTTACCTTTGGATTACTCAAATTTCTAAGAAATTGAGAGTCATGAGACTCAAAAGAGTATCTTATTTTTATTTTTTTCAGACTAGACTCTTACTTTCACTTTTTCAAAAAAAAAAAAAAAAAAAAAAAAAAAAAAAACTTTCTTTACGACACAAAATATCAAAATATTCAATTAATCTAAAAATACTTTAATGAATAATTATTAGAAAATTGTCTGTTTATTAGAAAAAAAACATTAATTTCAACAAAATTAGACTAAAATTAACTTTCACTATTACAAAAAAAAACATACCGAATATATAAAAAAAAAACACCTGATTTCATGAGTTTGAGTCTTATTTTAGAAAAGAGAGTGAAATGTTTTTAGTTCCGGTTGTGTTCTTGTCTGTGTACATGAGTGGTGGACTTTGGGGTTTGTGGACATGGTGTCAAGAGTTGAGGATTTAGTGGGTCGTTTCACAACGACCACGACTTCCGTAGAGACTTTTACCCTCCTAAACTCTCTCTCTCTCTGTTTAAATAACTAACGAGATGATTAACTTAGAGTCAAGTATACAGTCTCTACAAATATTTTTACATCACCCCACCTTTATTTGAAAAAAAAAAAAAAAAAAAAAAAAAAAAAAACGAATATTTTCAGTCCACATGTTCAACGGGAGTCAAAATGATTATCTACACTGTATTTTATTATTATTTCTTTTTTTTTTGATAGACGAGATACAATATTGTATCATTCTATACAGGGACAGGCAATAATAACAACTGACAGGGGATACCTCACATTCCTACCAAGCACCCTCTCAAACATACACAAATGGGCAAACAATTTATTAATTTCTTTTGGAATTTAGAGTTAATTTTAAAGATAGGTCTGTACACTAAATTAGTTTATCATATTCTCAAAATGACCCCTATCCATTTCAATTCAATGGCCAAGGCGGTCATAAAATTCCCTTCTAACGTTCTGTAGCATCTGCGGATTGTTATTTAAAGTATCAACAAAGTTCTGAATCCGATCCTTTAGTTGAGGAATATTAATTGCGCGAGGAGGATTAAAAATTGCCGACTTCATATACCCCCCAAAAAAGTAATCGAGTGGATTTAAGTCCGGAACTCAAGCTGGCCACTCTGCAGGCTCTCGCCTTCCAAATGAAAAAAAACTTCCAAAAGAAAAATGTCTAGAAAAACGAAACACCAAATTGTTAATATTGCGAAGAGTTTTAAATTCAATTATAGTTTACAGCACCGATTATTCCGATGTCACACTCATCACCCTTCCGCCAAACATTNAAAAAAAAAAAAAAAAAAAAAAAAAACGAATATTTTCAGTCCACATGTTCAACGGGAGTCAAAATGATTATCTAGACTGTATTTTATTATTATTTTTTTTTTTTTGATAGAAGAGATACAATATTGTATCATTCTATACAGGGACAGGCAATAATAACAACTGACAGGGGATACCTCACGTTCCTACCAAGCACCCTCTCAAACTTACACAAATGGGCAAACAATTTATTAATTTCTTTGGAATTTAGAGTTAATTTTAAAGATAGGTCTGTACACTAAATTAGTTTATCATATTCTCAAAATGACCCCTATCCATTTCAATGCAATGGCCAAGGCGGTCATAAAATTCCCTTCTAACGTTCTGTAGCATCTGCGGATTGTTATTTAAAGTATCAACAAAGTTCTGAATCCGATCCTTTAGTTGAGGAATATTAATTGCGCGAGGAGGATTAAAAATTGCCGACTTCATATACCCCCCAAAAAAGTGGATTTAAGTCCGGAACTCAAGCTGGCCACTCTGCAGGCTCTCGCCTTCCAAATGAAAAAAAAACTTCCAAAAGAAAAATGTCTAGAAAAACGAAACACCAAATTGTTAATATTGCGAAGAGTTTTAAATTCAATTATAGTTTACAGCACCGATTATTCCGATGTCACACTCATCACCCTTCCGCCAAACATTAATTGGCTTAAGTTATTCACAGACCCTTTTTACACTAAAAATCAATCAACATGAAATGTTAATTGATATTAAATTATCTATGAAGTGGGATATTCCTTTCCCATTTTTGATTGAGGATAGGGGTAGGAGTGTAGGGTATCCCCTGTCACTTGTTATTGCCTGTCCCTGTACATAAAAATATAACTATCTATCTACTTCCACTCACTCAAAACATAGTAGTTTCCATTCCACAGAGAGAGAGAGAGTCTTAAAGTTGATATTACTCCAACCTCTCTCATTGGAATTCTAATAGTGAAATTATATTACGTTAAGAGGTAGTTGAGTTTTTTATTACNTTAAGTTATTCACAGACCCTTTTTACACTAAAAATCAATCAACATGAAATGTTAATTGATATTAAATTATCTATTAAGTGGGATATTCCTTTCCCATTTTTATTGAGGATAGGGGTAGGAGTGTAGGGTATCCCCTGTCACTTGTTATTGCCTGTCCCTGTACATAAAAATATAACTATCTATCTACTTCCACTCACTCAAAACATAAGTAGTTTCCATTCCACAGAGAGAGAGAGAGTTGATATTAACTCCAACCTCTCTCATTGGAATNAAGTAGTTTCCATTCCACAGAGAGAGAGAGAGTTGATATTAACTCCAACCTCTCTCATTGGAATTCTAATAGTGAAATTATATTACGTTAAGAGGTAGTTGAGTTTTTTATTACNTACTCCAACCTCTCTCATTGGAATTCTAATAGTGAAATTATATTACGTTAAGAGGTAGTTGAGTTTTTTATTACTATTATTTAATATTGAAAAAAATCTCAATTATATTAAAAAAGAGTTACATTACATTAAGATCAATATTTTACTAAAAATCAAACATTTAATTCATATTACATTTAATTGGAGACCTAGGACGACAATTCCAGGAAGACTAAGTCCAGACTGATTTAAAAAAAAAATTTTTTTTTTAAATAACCGTTTTTTTTTTCAGATATATAGATTAGTTTAAAATGGGGCTAATCATAATATGAATTAATATATTTATATTGTATATACTTAATTAAATTGATTAAGATATGTCCCAGATTGATTTGAGAGAAGTTAGTCCCACTCCCAACCAACTGTGAGATGATGAATATATATTTTATTTTCATTGTGTCTATAGTTTTTGTTAGGAAATAATATGTATTTAATTGGGATGGTGGGTGTTTATTGGGTGGTTATTGGTAAAAAAATTGAATGAATTGTGTATATATTGGTTGGTATAAGAAAATCGATGGAGGGGAATGGCGGGAGAGTGGTTGAGATTGGTATATTTGAAAGTGAGGGAGAGAGAGAGATTTTGTCTGACCCAGATAACCCGGGAGTTTGAGAAGAAAAAGGGATGACAATTCTGGATTTTCCCTTTGGGAGAAAGTGAACTTTCCCTGGAGAGAGAAAAGTTTGTTAAGCTTCGTAGAATTCCAGTAGAGCGCTCATTCTCAAATTCCCAAAGATTGCTTTATGACTCTTCTAATACACTTTCACCCAACAAATCCCCCCCAACCCTCCTCTCAACAACGGCGGGAAATAAAAATAAAAATACGACAGACAAAAACTTCCGCTCTTCTCTTCATTTTGTAAAAAGACTTTCACTTGACCTGAACAAGATAAAGATTTATTTTATCATCAAACTCAGAGGAACAACAAAACACTTAACTACATCTCACAATTCACAGACACACTCGACAACTATATACGAACAGGAACAGGAACAGGAACTTTACTAATATTTTTTAAGACTTACATTTTTATAATACGATAAACTACAAGTTTATTATTATTATTATTTTTTTTTTTTTTTTGATTTACATGGAATTATTTGATCTCTGAATTTTAGTACAAATAAAATAACATATTATGTAATGTGTTGGTAAAGTATTAAAGTATAGAGTTATTGATGAGGGAAAATAAATAAATAAAAATAATCAAATTCATCAAAATTTGTTAAAAAAAATTTTCTTTTTGTTACAACCTGATTCGTTAAATTTGAATTTTTTAGTATTTTTTATTTTTATTTTTATTTATTTTTTCCTTTAGATGTTGGATATGTTTATAACACACCTGATATTTCCTGTATGGTAATTATTCTAAATTTCCACACAATATATAATCATTTTTAGGTTTTTTCTAACTTTGTTCGTGACNGAACTTTACTAATATTTTTTAAGACTTACATTTTTATAATACGATAAACTACAAGTTTATTATTATTATTATTTATTTATTTATTTATTTTTTGATTTACATGGAATTATTTGATCTCTGAATTTTAGTACAAATAAAATAACATATTATGTAATGTGTTGGTAAAGTATTAAAGTATAGAGTTATTGATGAGGGAAAATAAATAAATAAAAATAATCAAATTCATCAAAATTTGTTAAAAAAAATTTTTTTTTTTTGTTACAACCTCATTCGTTAAATTTGAATTTTTTAGTATTTTTTATTTTTATTTTTATTTATTTTTTCCTTTAGATGTTGGATATGTTTATAACACACCTGATATTTTCTGTATGGTAATTATTCTAAATTTCCACACAATATATAATCATTTTTAGGTTTTTTCTAACTTTGTTCGTGACAGCAAATAAGAAAAACTTATTTCTGTTTTATTAATATAACAGTAAGTGCTCAAGCTTTTTCTAAGTGTGAAACAGTGCCTTTTAAATGTGAAACAAATATATAATATATATGTATATATATATTTTTAAATTTATTTAAAAAAAAGTGTTATGTACAAGGTGTATTATGTTTATCACTCAGTATAAATGGAAAATGGAAAAAATTTTTAAATGGAAGCAGGAACTAAAGATTTTTGAATTTGATACTTTCATTTTATAATTTTATAAATGTATGTACTTAATAAAAAAAAATAAAAAAATATNGATTTTTGAATTTGATACTTTCATTTTATAATTTTATAAATGTATGTACTTAATAAAAAAAAATAAAAAAATATTTGAAAGAAGTTGATAAACACTTTAGTAGGGAGTTATGCTATAAGTAGTCAACCTTTTCAAATACACGTCCTAAAGGCAAAGTTCCTAAAAATGGATGCAGCATTTCCCTCTTGAATTTTGTAATTTTGTAATTTTGTAATTTTGTAATTTTGTAATTTTGTAATTTTGTAATTTTGTAATTTTGTAATTTGTAGAGATGAGTTTAATTTTCTCCAATTGTGTCAATGTCAATTATTCTTTGTTATAAATTTTCTAAATTGATACTTTAGAGACTGATAAAGAGAATGAAAAAAGTTGAAACGACCTGTACATAAGTAATGGTTGGTTTGAGTAAATTGAAAATGGCTCTCTATTGCCTGGTCAAGTAATTTTCATTAAGGGACTGAGAAAGTGTTCTCTGAAGAGGTAAAAGTCAAAAGAAAGTGAAAGTGAGAGAAAGTAAAGAAAGTTCTTTCTGGACAGAATTCAAACTCACCTAAGAACCAAACTGTCCTTTTCTCTCAGTCCATCAACTCACTTTCTCTACTTTCCCTTCACACTTTCACTCTCTATCAAAGAAACTCTTCANTTTTCTCTCAGTCCATCAACTCACTTTCTCTACTTTCCCTTCACACTTTCACTCTCTATCAAAGAAACTCTTCAGAAATATTACTAACACTCATCTCTCTCAAACTACTCCAATTTCACTCAATATTTTTTAAATTACAACCAACTTAGAAATTATCAAACATCATCTCTCAACCACTAAAGGTAAAAGAAAAAGAAAAAGAAAAATTTACTTTTTCCCCCATAATTTTAATCATTTCATACTGAAAAGTTGGAATGCGTTGACACACACAAGTCACCGAAACTCCGTAAAACTCTATTATATATATTCCCAAACTTTAATCCTGACATTTTTTTTTCTTTCTATCCCTTTTTTTCCATTGAGTAATGGTATGAAAAGAGTAGAGTTCTGTGCCTCCACTTTCTNAAAAATATTACTAACACTCATCTCTCTCAAACTACTCCAATTTCACTCAATATTTTTTAAATTACAACCAACTTACAAATTATCAAACATCATCTCTCAACCACTAAAGGTAAAAGAAAAAGAAAAAGAAAAATTTACTTTTTCCCCCATAATTTTAATCATTTCATACTGAAAAGTTGGAATGCGTTGACACACACAAGTCACCGAAACTCCGTAAAACTCTATTATATATATTCCCAAACTTTAATCCTGACATTTTTTTTTCTTTCTATCCCTTTTTTTCCATTGAGTAATGGTATGAAAAGAGTAGAGTTCTGTGCCTCCACTTTCTCCATGAATTATCATTCTTCTCAACTAGATTTAGTAATCGGATCTGTTGGTTGGAGACAAGTGACAGGAGTGTATTTGACCTCTGAGTATGTCCTCATGTCCAAAATTCTACTGAATAGAGTCCTTATCTCTCCTTTTTTTTGTATTTTTTTTAGATATGGAGTTGGTAGAAGCGAAAAAAGCTAAGTTTGTCTGACAGTATAGGTTTCTTTGAGCGTAGAATTTGCAAACTGGACAGAATAGAGGCACTTGGTCTTATTAGAATTGAGAAAGGATGAGGAGGGAGATTTTAAAATGGATTGGTAGAAGATGGTCATATTTTTATTCCAAGTGTCTGACATCGATTAGACGGCGAGTCGTAAATGACGGAATTTTTTTTTTCTCCGAGTAATTTTTTCCAATGGGGTTCTCTCTCTTCTGGCATCCGCCCAATCCGCGACAGCCTTTCCTCCCCATAAATAATCTCAAATGTATTATAAAAGTTCGCGCCGAGAGATGAAATGGCCAGAAGGACTCTACCACAGGAAGGGAGAAAAAAAAAAAAAAAAACTATCGGATCTACTACTTTTCTAAATGGAGGAAATAACCGATATGGCAATATCATAGAAGAAAACTATATAACCTTAGGTTAGTCCATTTACCACCGGTTTAGATAGTTTCCGATATTTATTTTAAATTTTTTTTTTTTGCGCATGTCAAATTAATATATCAAAACTATATCTTTACTTTGATCTCCGGAAATTAATGTAACTTAATATCCATTTATATATTTATGTAACGTATTTTATATTTTATTAGTAAATCAATATATTATCTAATCTACTCTGATTCATTTTTTGAGTCATAACTCTCAAAAGTTTGAAATNTTATTAGTAAATCAATATATTATCTAATCTACTCTGATTCATTTTTTGAGTCATAACTCTCAAAAGTTTGAAATTGGCAAGAACGAGAAGATAGAGGAATGACCTTGAAATACAAAGTCATTGACCTCAATTCAACCAGGAGTTCAGGGATATATAATATAACTATGTTGAAAAAAAAGTTAATTTAAAATATTTTGAGTCATGAGTCATGACACATGACACATGACTCATGAGTCAGTTATAAGGACTGACTNTGGGCAGGAACGAGGAGATAGAGGAATGACCTTGAAATACAAAGTCATTGACCTCAATTCAACCAGGAGTTCAGGGATATATAATATAACTATGTTGAAAAAAAAATTAATTTAAAATATTTTGAGTCATGAGTCATGACACATGACACATGACTCATGAGTCAGTTATAAGGACTGACTCATTGACTCATGAGAGTCACAATAATTCAAAGTTAATAAAAATACTAAATTTGAAAATATACTAAAAGTATACTATTAAACTGTTAATAATATACTTATGAGTCACTCATCTCATGACTCATGAGTAGGGATTGCAATTGGCGGGGAAATTGCCCCGACAACGGGGACGGGGAAAAACCCGTTTCCCCGACGGTCCCCCGATTTTTTTTTTTTTTTAATTTTACATTTCAACCATTAAGACTAAACTTATTCTCAAACTTATTCACTTTCCATCATATCTCTGATTCAAGAATATATAAAACTATAACTTTATAACTTCATAATATTAAATGTGAATAAACTGTATTAATTTAATAATATACAAAATGAAAATTGAATAATTATAATAATAATAGGGCAAATCAATCTGCCGCTTTTGAGATTTTGAAATTTTGAACTTT
>NIPM01000002.1:2300511-2312515 GCA_002738285.1 Holacanthella duospinosa | reverse complement strand
CCCTTTGGTAGAACCAATCTCCAGGACCTACCTTCAGGCTCATAACCAGCGAAATACAAAATTCCGTCTTGGACACTATAGTCTTCTATATGGGGTGCTGCCTCTTCCCCAGAGGAGCGACCTTCGGCTTCCTCAATGAAAGTAAGGATTTTTCCAACTAATGGATGCTCTAGCTGCTTTGCTCTCAAGTCTATACCCTCGAGCACCAGGACATCCGACGAGTCCATGGACTCAGGAGGGTCTACTGGGAAACGCGACAATGGGTCCACGTCATTGGCGACTTTACCAGGGCGATACTGAATCGTCATATCCTGTGTTTGTAGTACAAAGGACCATCTAGCAAGTCGGCCATGTGGATCTTTTACTGAGAATAACCATTTCAGAGCACTATGGTCCGTGAGGACAGTGAAATGGATCCCGTACACATAGGGCCTAAATTTTTGTACCGCATACACTACGGCCAAGCACTCTTGCTCACTCGCAGTGTAGCGTTTCTCTATTTCTGTCANGTGTTTTTCTATTTCTGTCATTGATCTACTTGCGTAGGCAATGAAACGTGGCTTACCTTCCTGTACCTGTACAAGAGTGGCTCCTACTCCATAACCACTGCTGTCGCAGTGAATCTCAGTTTCGGCATTTTCCATTGGATAAGCTAACACCGGGCTCGTAACTAATGCGAGCTTAAGCTTATCAAACGCCACCTGCTGGGACTCACCCCACACGAAGGGTTGATCTTTCCTCAACAACAAATTAAGAGGCATGGCTATTTTGCCAAAGTTTCTTAATAATGGACATGCGTGATGAGGAAAAGATATCCTTGTTTTTTTTTCTCTCTCTCTCTCTCTCTCTCTCATCCATCAGGAATGATATTGTTGTTTTAATTATTGGAAAAGCTAATGAAGAAGTTAGATGTAAATTGACTCCCGTTTTCTTAATCCCTCTCTACTAAAAGAGCTTTCTTCGGAGAAAATGGAAATTAGAAGAGAAAGGACATGTCTCCCACTTGTTTTCTCTTCAATAATCCTCATCACGTAATCAAAAAAAAAAAAAAAAAAAAAACTGGGAGAAAGTTTGTAAGGTGAAAGGAAAGGAAGTTGATAAAGTCAACTACAAGACTATACATTGGAGAGTTTGATTAAAATAGAAAACTTTGGAGCTTTTTTCTCTCAAAGGAAATTCCCAAGACTTTGTCGAGATAAAAAAAAAGAGAGAAAAAAAAAGTAGTGTATAAAAGATTGTGAATCTGAATGCGAAGAGAGAGGGAGAGAAGAGAAGGGGTGAGGGTGGGGGTGAGGTATGAGATGAGGTATTCTCAGACCAAAAATTATAAGTCCTTCAAAATGGTGGTTGTTGATGAGAAAGGGGAAAATTCAGGGCCGTTGTGCCGTATGAATTGTGTAGACTCTGAAACAGCGGCAATTCAAAATTTGGATTTAAATATAAAATTTGTCCAACAACTACGTTTCTACATTCTACGGAATTCATCAGAATTCCCAGTAGAAATTAGTAATGTAGTTGAACTTACAGCAGAACTATGTTGTGTAAGCTCAACCAAAGCGATTGAACCAAGTAAGAAATCTTCTGAAAATAGAATTATACCAAAATTTATTCTGGGGAGAAAACGGCATGAATGGGATAATTTTCTTACTGCGCACGCAAGTCTTTGAAAATATTTTTTGTTTGAGTAGTGTTGTCAATCGAAATAATTTAAAAGGTCCGTCGAGTATATCGTCGCTTTTAACCTCGCAAGAAATTTCCGACAATGAAGAAATTATTGGAAAGCTCATTGTGTTAATTACTACGTAAGTTGCGTTGTTAAATATTAAATAAAGTGTAATAATATGTTTTAAGGGCTTTCGAAATGCCTGCATCTTTTCATGTTGCTTTAGTAAGCAAAGGTTGTTACGCCCCTGTACTCCCACCATTTTGAAGGACTTATAATTTTTGGTCCGAGAATATGGAGTGAGGTATGGAGTGAGGTATGGAGTGAGGTTGAGGGTGGGGTTTGTTAGAGTCAAGTTGACAGAGCTCTCTCCTAATCCCTTCCACTCATTGTCTCCAGAGGTAGAGTACTAATTAACAGAAAGTGAACATCAAACATACTCCCTCACATCACTACACTCCCAACGAAAAACAAACTCAAATCGAATCAAACATCAAAGAAATAGAATGAGTGGTTTTATATCTAATAGTCCTGTAAATAGAAAGTTACAAATGAATCTGTACAACAGAAATAGAAAGGAAAAAAAAATTATTTTTGTTTTGTTTCAAAATTGAATAAGTTTTACTACGAGTGGTAGTAACGCTTAATTCGTAAAAATGAATCTTTTTTTATTTCTTAAAGATACAGGGCTAACCAAACTTTTGGATTCATTCTTTCACCATCTTTTCTCCAAAAACTAGTGAAGTGAAACCAAGCCAATAGATACGGTTGAGAATATACAATAATGTTAATATATTATATAACATTACAATAAAAAAAATATTTATATGTATATGTAAATATATATAGTATTCCTTAAATTCTTAAAATCAACAATTCGTTCACCTTACCAAAGTGTGCAATAACCCGGGACATTCATATTCAAATCCCCCTTCCCGGGGCAATCAGGGTTATTGGAGGTTATAAGGGTTATAGGGGTTATGGCGATATTGGTCTTGTTTGGGGCGAGTTGGGACACTACTGATCAGGTTTCTGCCGTAAAACAAAAAAAAATTAATACAGTAGAAAATTGACGAGAATGGATCAAAATTATATTTAATTGTTAACCCAAATTTATTATTATTTTCGACAAAGTAAATTCAGATATAACCAGCTGAATTCACTAAACTGACTAGTTTACTTTTGAATGAAGAGGGAAAAAAGAATCCCAATTCCCGGTTAATAAAGTGAAATACAAATTTGAATCTTCCCGCCCATTAATTTTAATAACCCCCAATAACCCATATTCCCCTGGGATATTGAAATTTTAGGGGGTTTCAAATAGGGGGTTTAACCCCCAAAAACCCTGATTAACCCATCCCATCAATATCCCCCTTGCACATCCTGCACCTTACTTAAGAACGCTGGAAGCTACTTTTGTTCCATTTTCTTTCCTGGAGAAAGTAGTAGTCTGAAGAATATCATTTAATATTTTTTTTTTTTGAAAAGTTTTTAACAATGTTAAAAGTCAAGTCTCTACGATTACATGATGAGAAGTTATAATAATTTTTATTAAAATTAAAAGTAAATTTTTTTTTGGATATTCTTTTCAACTGCCTATCTCTTAGAACATTGTCTCAAAAATAAAAAAATAAAATAAAAAACCAAAAAATTTCAATTTTCAAAAAATCATAACTTCTAGAAACTTGATTTTTTTCTGACATCAAATACTACTTTTCAATGCTCTTTCAGAAACTGTTAAAACTTTAAACTTTCACCTNAATGAACCAACAATGATCGTAGAAACTTGATTTTTTTCTGACATCAAATACTACTTTTCAATGCTCTTTCAGAAACTGTTAAAACTTTAAAGTTTCACCTGAAAAAAAAAAACTTTTTTTTTTCTGTTTAAAGAAAATACAGTAGTTTCAAATTCTTAAGAACGTTGTTTTCTCACAAAGCAAAGAGCATAAAAGAAAAATAAGTTCCAGCATTCTTGAGAAAGAACACTACTATATAAGTTAAAATAAGTAAGTATACATAAGTAGAGTAAAAAGGAAGAAAGTCAAGTTCTAATAATGTTTGAACACTCTTTAATGTTAAAGTGTCAAAAACATAAGTTGTAACTATTAGGAATATTTGAGTTCAAAGGGGTGTTATTCTTAATATCCCAAAGTATAGAGTTGTAGAGTTGTCCAATAAAATATAAAATATAAAATTTAGACTATACTCTCTCCATGTTGAGTTTATAGTTTTATAGTTTTTTTTTTTCTTTTTTTTCTTGGCGGGTAAATTTAAATAGTGAAGCACGTGGTTGTGACATGAGAGTCCAGAGAGTGTTTGACTCAAAACTACTAGGTCATTCACAGAGTTGAATGTGTGAAATTAGTAATTAAGAGTCCTTTTAAGAAGAAAGTAGAATAATAATATAACTCAATGGAAATTGTTAATTAAAAACTTTCTCTTAACTTTCTCATTGGCTTTTCTCTTCTGAATAGCTTGACCTGTAAAAGAAATTATTTTATCATACAATTCCTCCACATTTATTCTCAACTACGTATCTTCCTAATGAGAATTACAATGAGTCTTCTTGTATTCTCCAAAAACTCTAAGAAAAAGATCTAGAAACTCTAATTCCTCGCTATTATTTAAATTCTTACCAACAGAAACTAAGTTTATATAAACTTTTATATCCGTCTGTCGAGATGGTGTCTAGAAAAACCCTCTTCTTTTAAATTATTATTCCAATTTTCTTTACACTACTTACTCCTCTCAAGAAATTATTTAATTCAACCTCTTCCCAATTATTCTATCCACACTCTCACCACTTTTTTTTCTTCTTTTAAACTTTTTTTACAAAAAAAAAAAATAAGAAAGATTTGAGACTGTTTTATTTCTTACCTTTAGTAAGCCAACTTTACTCAATTCTATATATATTTTTTTTTACAATTCATACCAGTATCTATTAAGTTCTTTTACCATAAGTTTACAAAAAAGTGGGGAAAGACATGAACCAACTGATAAGAAACACTCTGTATGTATTAGACATTAAAAAAAAATTACATCTCGTTGTTTTTATACAGTAACCATTGGATTTGGCTACGGTCTCTGTTAGTCTTTTCTCCGTTGTCAGAGAGTTCTTTTGTGAGTGAAAGTATATCTTTCAAAGCCTAAATCCTCTTCCTCTCGAACAGGCCTCAGTTCGAATCCAGGGCACGTCTTCTCCTGAGCCAAAAAAAAAAAGGGAGAATTTACTTTGGAGAATGGAATTGGAAGAGACATTTTCTACGTCAGAAGATCCAGAAATCAACTCCTCTGAACTCACTTCCTTTCTCCGCCTTTCTCTTCCAATAAAGAAGAAAAAAAAAACGTCCGATCAGAGAAACTTTTCAAAAAAATAGTATTATATATATATATATATATTTTTTTGATAAAAAGTTTCATCAGAGATTAACACAGTTAACAACACCTGCACAATCTTACAAAACTCAATCTAATAATAGAAGAAAAAAAGTAAGGAAATTTGGTAGTAAATTTATAATGGATTAATAGTATAAAATTAATTTGGAAATTTAGAAAAGGAAAAAAAAAAATTTTTTTTTTCTTTCTAATTTAATTTAATTAAATAGGTCAAATGTTACTAATTTTTTTGGAGGAAAATGAAGAAACGGATAAAAAATTTATGATAAAGTGTAAAAAAAAAATAAACGGTAAAAATTTAGTGATAAAGTGAAAAAGACTGAATCCTAAGATAAGGTTAAAATGATCTTTTCTAGAGAATGTTCGAATAGTGTTCATCCGTAAAGTTTCCACAAATAAATCATTGAGAAAGCCAAATTAAGGAGGTGTCACCTGCGGGAGATTCGAAAAAGGGAATTTTGTCATCTCCTCTGTCCCCTGAGGTCAATGTTCCATTCCATGGACTTTCTCTCACTTGTCCTACCAACAGAAACTTTCTCACTCTCACTTTCTCTTTCCAAAAAATAAAAATAAAATAAAAAAAAAAAAAAAAAAAACGAAAAAAAAAAAANAAAAACGAAAAAAAAAAATATTTTTTTTTCTCTTCTCTATTTTTTTTTACCATAGTAAAAGTGAAAGTTCCTTTTAACGTGGAGAAAGATAAGAGATGTCAAAGTCTATGGACAGGAGAAAGGGTTTTTAGTACTACCAAAAGAATCTCTGCCAAAATGAGATAGAAACTAATAACTTATGACCTCTTTCTCATTTAAAAAAAAAATAAAAAAAAACCACACCTTACAACTGACCTATGACCTATGATTAATTCTTATTATTAATGATCTGAATTTTAATTTTTTTTTCTACAATTTTTTTTTTATAAGTTTTTCACCATTTTTTTCTATAGTATATACAGGGTGGTTAAGCTAAAAAAAAAATTTCGACTATTTTTTCCCAAAATGAAAAAATAATTTGTAAAAAAATTACAAAATCCACCACCATATGGAGAAAACATTACTTGACCTTGATGAAGTAAGCATGTTTAACTAAGCATCAAATCATGCGAGTTTTTTTTTAATCAAAAATTATTAGTTTGAACAAGAAAAAAAAAATGAGTAGTTTGTTAGCTCACTCCACTATCATCATTTTTTCATCATCCACTAGCTCATTTTTAATAAATCTAAAAAAAAATAAAAAATAAAAATAAATATTTTAATTAAAAAAAAAGTGGTGAAAACGTGTAAAAATTTTTATCTGAATCATCCTGTATGTTACCAAAAAAAAAACTAGAGAGGGTTTTATTTTTATTCCTGGACTCTTTCATTATAAGATCTCATAAGAAATTAGAAAGAAAGAAGAAAAAAAGTGAAAAGAATTTTTTTTTCTAAGGGGATTTTTTTCTTCTCTTCTTTCTGTTCATAACATTGAGTCTTAGAGAGAGAGAGAGAAAGAGAGAAAATTGTTTCTCTTGGCTTCTCTCCCTCATCCGTCTTCCATGTGGTTTTTGGGGTATTAAGAGACAAAAAAAAAAGAAAAAAAAAATCTATTGAATAGAGAAAGTGGACTCTCATGCTTTCACTTTTTGGATTCCTCTGTAAATATTTCCATTGGAGAGACAGAGCTTACAAATAGACACATGTCCAACGAGATTACCTAACCAAACATCAAATTCTCATTTATTACTAAATCTCTCCTTATGATTTACAGACTCTGTCCTAGTCATAACATTACATAACTCACAACTCAAAATGATATTTCACAAAATTAAATTTTTTTTTTTCAGATAGAAATTCAAATTCAAATTCAAAATGGTTCTCTCCATCCTCACAAACATCCATTTTTAACCTAATATTGAATTTATAACTTTTTATCATTAATTCAAAATGAAAAAAAATAAATAAAAAAAAAATAAAAATATTTTCACAACTATTGAATCCATCCTATTACAACTTTCTCAAAAATTATATAATTATATATATATATATATAATTATATAATTTCGCTTTTTTATATAAATAAAAAGGCGAAAATTGGGACTAAAGTTTTTAAAAACTCTCACAAATTATGCTCTTCCGACAATTTTTAACTTAAGAAAATTTAACTAAGCTTTCGTTCTAATGGTTTTCAGTAACTTGAGGAATTCATAATGTATGAAAAAGTGTGAGAGAATCAATTTTTGATTTCCCACAAAATCATTTCTCAAAAATATCACCTTCTTATTTGAACACACTGTATATATAATATAAAGTAGTTTGAGGAGTTTGAAGTGTCGTTAGCGAGGATGAAAAAAAAGTACTCACCTTGTAGATTCTGAGTAAATTAAAAAAATAATTTTTTATTTTTTGTCGATTTATATTATTTGAAGATGGTGAGATGAGAGAAAGGTTGGAGTATGTCATTTGATAGAGGAAATTGTAGGGTCATTGGGTTGAGCGTGTCGTTGAGAAGCAATTAAGCGGGAAGTGGTGTGGCGACATCTGGACTCCTGTCTCCTGCATCCTCTCATGACAAATAAGAGCAATTTCTTTCCCTATACCCTCTGACATTTCGAGACCCCTGACCCCCCTCCCCCCCTCAACCCCAGTCCCAACCTCCTCCTTATCCCTTTACCCTGAGATAGTCTCTTCGAGGTAAAGATGAAAGGCTCTGACGTGCCTCTACTCCTAATTTCTCCAAAACGAACTCATTTATACACTTTCACTTTCTACGCCTTCAAAATGTCTCCAACGCTCCATCAACTTCTACCCGGGAGCTTCAATATTCAAAGGTTCATCCCTACAGTTCAAGAAATTTTCAAAAACTCCTTTCAAATCCTTAGCCTCCACGTCCCATCTTGAGTCCTTTCAAAGCATAATAAAATGACCATGATAGCAATAGGAAAATTATGCCTTCTAGGTTGACTTAAATTACAATTTTATAGACTTTCCTTACCACCATCGTCCCTACGTATCAAATATCTATCATATTTCCCTCAAATATATATATATATATATATATATCCATAGAAAAAATAGACAGCTGCACAATGGTTTATGTTGAAGAATAGACCAAAATAACAATGTTAGTATTCTCTACAGTAGTCAATTTTTTTATTTTTTGATATTATTTTCTGAGCTTTTTCTTTTGTAAACAATCAAACAGTCAATGGGAAGGTAACTCAGTGGGTTCCTGGGTAAGACAAAAGACCCACCCGGACGGACATTTTTTGGTCAATAATAATACTTTTTTTTTTGTTTTCAATTAAATTGAAGTAGTAAATTGAAATTATTTAATTTAAGTGTGGTACAAGAACTCAAAGTGATAGAAATAAACAATAATAATGACTCAATATAAATACAATATTATTTATTATATTATAAAAGATAGGTTGAAATGAAATTAACTAATACATAATTAGCAAAAAAAAAGTAATAATTCTGTTGTGGAATTTTTGGTTATATTGGTAAATAACTTAAATAAAATTGGTAATACTTATCTTTGGGTCTAGGTAAATGTTTTTACGGAAAAAAACTTGAGTTTAAAAAATTTGTTTTTAGTATTTTTTTTTTTTTTTTTGATCCGGCATAAATTCCGGACGGGTGGGCGGAAAGGGCAACCGGATTAAAAAAATAAAAAATGTCTTGGGGCGAGTTATTTGCTCACTTGTCCCAGACTGTTTAAAATGGTATAAAAGGTGGGTCAGTAGTTTAGTGTAAATAAAAAACTTTTAGGATACTTAAAAAACTGTCAATAAATTTCCTTTTTATGTTTCTATTCACTTATTGAGTTTTGGCTCACACTTTTTTTTTTTTTTTTTTTTTACTTGTAATGTTTTCATCATAGAGTATCAATAGTAGTGCATTCGAATGGTATTTGTAATGGTAGTAATCATTACATGAGAACCCTTATGAGTTGCATAGTCATTAGATTTGATGAGTACGTATGTTTTGGCGGGATTTTTAATGTAACTCTGTCATGGGAAACATCCGTTGAATTTTTGTAATGATGATGATGATTCTGTTAGAGTAGAAACTTATTCATGAGAATCCTCCTAATGAAAATGTTGAGGCTCAGAGAAAGTCTTCTTTTCCTTTGACTTTTTTTTTCCTTTTTATTTTTTTTTTCACAACGGAAAAAGTAAGTAGAGAAAATTTTCTTTCACTCTATAAGAAAAGTTTTCTTTTTTTTTCTTCTTCGTCTCCGATTAATTCCGTAAGAGCAGAAGAAGTCTTGGTTGAGAAAAAAGAGAAAATAAAGATCCTAAACAGGAAAATGACTTTTCTGACAGAAACTTTATCCAACGCTCCTCAATCACTTACGAAATATCCAAACACGCTTCCTTTTCTGTATAAAAAAAGACTAAAATATAGTAACGTCTTGTAAATATAATAGAAAAAAAAACAACAACAACATCTCTAATACTTTAATTTTGGTTTGAAAGATTCTTTCAACTTTTATGATTCAATTCATTTCTACTACCAGTAGATTAAGTGAAAATACAGGCAGTTCCTTGTAGTGTTTAATGTAGTGACTGAAAGGGACTTCAGCCAAATTAAACCCTAGTAGAAATTAAAGTAATGAAACTGCTAGAGAGAAAAAAAAAGAAAAAAAAAATTATTGTAGAAATCCTGTATCACGAAAATCCGACACGTAAAAATTCTCCCGTAAAAAGAACCTAGAGAGATTTCGGTTCAATTGGATGATAGAAATTAAACTATCAAAATTACTTTTGGAAAAACTGTAATAAATGTTGAAATTGAAATGTTCCATTGAAATCCGGTTCGAGAAATATCTCGTTCAAGTAAAACCGAAACCGAAAATTAACCATGCGAAACAAAGGTAGGCAAAGTGCCAGCTAAATAAACCACTGCCCGCCAAACTCCAACTTTCAAAAAATTACTCTCAAAATTTGGTTCAGAAAATACAGCAAGCCAAAACCTGACCAAAAAATGAAAGGATAAAAATGCATAAATTGCATATTAAGGCATAAATTGCATTAAAATGTATAAATTGTATTAAAATGTATAAAATACATATAGAAAAATCAGAGATAAAACCAACCGGCTGAAATGGCCGGAGCGAAACTGGTTTCGCCCCTTTCTCCCGGGCGAAATGGACCCAAGAAAGTGGGAGAAAGGGGCGAAATTGATTTTTTTTTTTCATTGTGGAAGACTCCTTCTATCACTATCCGTTTTCCTTGGTCGACATTGAAAATTAAAAAAACAAAATTACTGCCTTTAACTTTTAATTATTTAATTCAAATTGAAAACTTTTTTCAATTTTACTGTTTAATTTCGTTTTACATCTAACTGCGTTATCGTTTTATGGATAAGTGTAATAGTTATTATTAGCGATCTATATTGTACAAAACCTAACAACCAGTGTAAGTTATAACATCACGTGCTAAAAAAAATTAATAGTTGTAAATGTAGTCATAGGAAACGTGCGTAGCTCCAGCTATGACGTGGTGGAGAACTATTTCGCCCTTTTCGCCCAGGTTTCGCCCCTTATTGTCGGCAGAAAGGGGCGAAACGGTATTTCTGCCGGCAGTAACCCTATCTCTGACAAAAATATATAAAATGCATAAAAATGCATAAAATGCATAAAAAAAATCTGCATAAACTCAACCTTTGAAAAAAAAATCCAATCTTTGAATACCCAGTCCTCAAAGCTCTGCCAGGAAAATACAAATCCAAAAAAAAATTCGTTTTTAAAAATCACTCTGGAAACCCCTACACCNAAAATCTGCATAAACTCAACCTTTGAAAAAAAATCCAATCTTTGAATACCCAGTCTTCAAAGCTCTGCCAGGAAAATACAAATCCAAAAAAAAATTCGTTTTTAAAAATCACTCTGGAAACCCCTACACCTCAAAAATTCGACCATTGAAAAATCTCGTCTTTTATTAAGCTCGTTCAAAAAAAAATTTTCATCAGCATAATAATTCAAAACTGAAAGTACAAAGCAGAGAAAACTAAAAAAAAAAAATTTTTTTTTTTCACAGTCACCAAATTACAATCAGTCCAAAAAAAAATTTTTTTTTATTATAGTTTATGTAGCATATTAATTTGATTTATATAAGAATAATATAAACTCGGAGTTAAACTGTAGAAAAAAATTACTTGAGCTAAAATAAAAAAAAATAAAAAGTGAGTGAAATAGAAGGAAAGTGTTTGGGACCGTGCCAAAGTTGCGTTTGCATATTTTTACGATTAAATTAAATTTTGCGAAAAGAGAAAGTGTGTGGAAAAAAAATAATTTTTTTTTTGTAATCTTGAGAGAAAAGTGTAATAAAAATGGATTAATCGTTTTCTGTTTTGTAGAAAAGGAATTATCTTTTGCTCTCCGTTCCAGATAAATTAAGTCTCGTGTTGGTGCGGAAAATCGGAGAGCAGAACTCAAGGACGTGATCGGAAAACACAAAAAACTTTACCCACCTTTTCAACACCTTTCTACTAAATGGAACTAACACCAACCAATCACACACCTTCAATTTCATTACACCAAATCACATTCTCACCATGAAATTCCATTCACAAGTGAAAGTGAAAGTTCTTCATTGAAATAGACTCAAAAAAAAAAAAAAAAAAAAAAGTCGTTTTCAGAATCGAAATGGAAAAAAGTTATCTAATTTCGATATTACTTTTACTAACAATTTCCTCTTATGTTACGGGATGTCCGTCTGATTGTTCTTGCAAATGGAAAGGTGGGAAACAGTTTGTTGAATGTGTTAATCGGAGTCTGCGTACTTTCCCTGGACCTATCGACGCAACCACACAAGTAAGGCATTATTCTCATGAGACTCAAACCTTCATTTCATTTATAAAATAAAAAGACTCAAATTATCAAATTACTTTGTAAAATTTAAACTTTTTACTTTTGTTAGGTTGTTACCAAAAGCTCCATATTTTTTTTTTTTTTTTTTTT
>NIPM01000002.1:2236916-2300464 GCA_002738285.1 Holacanthella duospinosa | reverse complement strand
TTTTTTTTTTTTTTTTTTTTTTGTTAATTTTTTCTTCTCTCTCTTCAGGTGCTTGACCTTGGTGGAAACAGTTTCGAGACACTTCCGTCTGATCATTTTATGCGCATGAGTCTTATCAACCTTCAAAAAATATTCTTGGCAAGATGTCGTATTTCTAGTATCAATTCTCGTGCTTTTCGTGGTCTCTCTAACCTCGTTGACCTTGACCTCTCAAACAATGCTCTCCGTGAAGTCCCTTCATCCATTTTTCCTGATTGTCAAGGCCTCATGCGACTTGTCCTCAGTGGAAATCCTATCACTCACATCTTTCCAAAAGCTTTTGTAGGACTCACTGCTGTCACCAACCTCGAGATTAGTCATTGTCATACAGAGGTCATCGAGAAGGTCAGTATCTCTAAATCACATTCAAAAAATATATAAAAAGAAAAGAAAAAACTAGAAATAAAAATTAATAAATAACTTTTTCTTTCTTTTTTATTTTCTGTAATTACAAAAATTTATTTTATAACACTTAAGTTATATGCCAAGGTGTAGAGACTTGGTATGATTTTAGACAACTGCACTATCTCTGTGGTTGTTGGAAGAGTAGAGAGTAAGAGGAGGTTGTTATTACGTTCATAACTCTGGATGTGGTATGAGTAAGAGCCATTGTGAATGTTTGAACCTCCCTTACTGGTGGTAAATTCTAAAAGTGGAGAGTCGTCGTTTCTTATGAAATATAGCTAATAAACTGAGGGTTTTTTGGTCTCTTTTAGGGAAGTTTTGATGGTTTGGAGAGTCTCGAGTGGCTCAAGTTAGACGGAAATCGTCTCATGAGACTCGACGGACTGGATATTTTGCCACAGAGCCTTAAAGGGCTCTGGTTGGAAGAGAATCCATGGGATTGTGACTGTCGACTCATACACTTAAGGATTTGGACAGCAGAAACTAAAGTTGGCAACACTGCTGAACCACGCTGTGCAACACCATCAAGACTTACAAATACAACTCTCAAAGATATACCACTCTCTGACTTTGCATGTCCACCACAACTTTCTCCTACAACTATGTACCAAAAAATAGGTAAGACTCATCAAATCCAAAAATTAAAAAAAAAAAACAATAATTAACAGACATACTGTACTTTCAATTTTTTAGTTAAAAAAATTATAGTTTTTATTAGTTTTAATTTTTACAACTAGGGGCTCTATGGCGATAGATTTGAGATATATATACTATAAATATATAGTTTTTTTTTAAATTTCTCATTGATGAATTGTTGTAAAAATGAGTTTGGAGACCCCACCTGGGACNAATTGTTGTAAAAATGAGTTTGGAGACCCCACCTGGGACTATATTCTGAAAGCATGGTTTCTCCTGAAATCCTTGTGTAATCCTTGAAATACGAACCAGAAATCCTACTCATTTGTCTCCGTGTGGGATAATCCCCTGGCTTTAGAACTGTTTCGGAATTTCCGTCGATTCCGCGAGATCGCTGACACGGAACATGGATTTATGGCCCACTTTATTCCAATACATGGCTCACACTGAAGGAGAGAGAAAATCNTCGCTGACACGGAACATGGATTTATGGCCCACTTTATTCCAATACATGGCTCACACTGAAGGAGAGAGAAAATCCCTTTCACGAGAAACTACCTACGACACTCCAACTACTCAATTAACACAAGAAACCAAACATAACAGATAAAACCAAAGGCTTCCAATCACATACTAGGGAACCCGTTTCCAAAATATTTGAAATATTTTTAAAAGAATAAGAAAGAAAGAAAGAAAAAATTCGAATTTTGACATACAGTGCATCCCAGAATGATAAGAGCATGAGAAACTATTTTAAGATCAAACAGTTTCCTAGCAAAAGCAATGTGTTCTTATAGCATGGCGTGGGTTAGGTTATGACTATATAGTTTTTATTGTGTTTCACATGCTATTAAGAGTGAATGGGGTAAGTTGAGATAGTTGTAAGAGTATTAGTATTCTCTTACAACTCGAATTGAAATTCTCTTACACCCGTTATATTTGCTTTGCTTTGTCAAGACTTTATCTTAACAAAGCACGGTATATTCGTAAATTTTTGTGGAAATTTCATTTCTTTACATTTGTGAAATTTTGGAACAATGCTGAATTTTTGTCATGACAAAGGACTGACAAACCAAATCATATATCGGAGGTTAGAGAAGGAACTGAAGTTACCATTCATTTTTGTATGACAAGTCCACCCTCATAGTGCATTANGAGGTTAGAGAAGGAACTGAAGTTACCATTCATTTTTGTATGACAAGTCCACCCTCATAGTGCATTAACTTACCATAACCATTTTGAAATGAAAAGTGACGAAAGATGTTGCATTAATTTTCTTGGAACACCTTGTACTATGTATAAAGAGATATGTTTATTAAAAAAAAAGCATTGAAAAGCATTCNGACTATATAGTTTTTATTGTGTTTCACATGCTATTAAGAGTGAATGGGGTAAGTTGAGATAGTTGTAAGAGTATTAGTATTCTCTTACAACTCGAATTGAAATTCTCTTACACCCGTTATATTTGCTTTGCTTTGTCAAGACTTCATCTTAACAAAGCACAGTATATTCGTAAATTTTTGTAGAAATTTCATTTCTTTACATTTGACTTTAAAACCTTGTTACGACTTAAAAACAGTACTGTTTCCTGTGACAAACCAAATCATATATCGGGGGTTAGAGAAGGGGCTGAAGTTACCATTCATTTTTGTATGACAAGTCCACCCTCATAGTGCATTAACTTACCATAACCATTTTGAAATGAAAAGTGACGAAAGATGTTGGAATAATTTTCTTGGAACACCTTGTACTATGTATAAAGAGATATGTTTATTAAAAAAAAAGCATTGAAAAGCATTCAATTAAAAAAAAAAATCATGATAACTGATTTATTTTTCCAAATTTAAAATAAAAACTTTTCAAAACTTTTTTTCTTTCCAGGTGAAGGAAAAAATGTTTCACTCTTGTGTAAAGTGACATCTACTCCAGAATCGAGTCTAGAGTGGTGGTTTAATAATCAACCAATCAACAATTTCTCTTTAAATATTCTTGTTGAAACGACCACAAGTACTTCTGGATCTACTCGACTCTATCCAACCCCAACGGAAAAGAAAAGTGAACTCCTGGTTTTAAATGCAACCGCTGAAGAAAATGGAACTTTTTTATGTATTGCTAAAAATCCAGGAGGTGTAGCCATTGCAAATTTTACTCTCCGTGTATTGAGTCCAGTTGACCTTGAGAGTTATACTGAAAGTGGGTCACTCGTCGTTGGGACATATACTAATTTATTTTTAATTATTGTCTCCTCTGTTGCCGTCATTGGACTTGTTTTAATTATTTTCCTTGCTTCACTTCTTCTCTGTCGTTGTTCAAGACTCTGTGGTGGATCAGGACTAAGTCGTGACTCTCGTATTGTCATTTTAGATTCTCGAACCAAATCTACTAGTGAGAGTGAGAAGGATATGTCCGAACGAAAAGATGTAAGAAATAGTGGGAGTGGTGGAAATATAAGTAGTACGAATTCAAAAATTGAACGCCATCTTTCTGATGCTTCAACACTAACAACACATACAAAATCCAATGGTTCAGTTTTCCTTTTGTCAACCTCATCAGAATTGGGAGATTCGAACCCAGATCTCATTGAAGGAGCTAAACGACTTGAGGCAGATGGCCATGATACATACTGTTCTCATTTGAGTAATAATGGCTCTCCTTATCCTACCAATCAACATTTTTCTCTTATTCATCCCTCATCCAATGGGAATACATCCCTTCATACCACTCATTTAGAACCTACAACTACAGTTTTTCCTATGGACTATGGCCTTTCCAAAGGGCTCAATGTTACAGCTCTACTTAGGAGGTCACCTGCTTATACGCTCAACTCTCCAGCCAATCCAACAATTCCGATAACTTATGACTTGGCTAAATATCCAAAAGAGTATATTAATCCCATGCCCTTACCCACTCATACTCATTACCTCTACACTACAGATGAATTTCATCATCCCCAAGGTTTGACCTATGTACGTGGACCTGCCTATGCCATCTATGGGCCAGAGTAAGTCAAATACTTACACAATGCCCACCCTATGTGAACATATTTAAAAAAAAAAAATTTTTTTAACTTTGACATTCTTCACATATGTACTGTATGTTCCACTTTAAAGTTTATTCAGTCTAGATAAATGTGCCTTAGATAACGAATCCATGAACCGTGGAATATTAAAAAAAAAAAGATTAAAAAATGGTGAATTCGTGTATTTTGCCAAAGAACCCACCAGTTTTTGTTTCAAAGTGCATAATATTATATTTTCTTACCTTAGGCAGTTTTGTCTATATTTGAGTTTACTTTAATGAAATAAAGTTTTGTGTAACATACTGTAATTTCATGGTCATTTCTGACACTTTTAGATGGAATCACGTGAGTTATGTTGAAAGTCGGCCGCCGACGGCATCATGCAGTTGTGGGCCAATCATGGAAGAGACTGAGGAAGGAGACATCGTCCTAAGAAAAACCCCTGAAGTCTCCACATCAAAGGGAGAAACACTAAAAGCAAAAGCAAGACTCCAACGCCAACTAACCACAACAATCAATGAGAGTCCTGATGAGGGCTATGAGGACGAGAGTGCAGAAGGAGCAGAAGTCTAATAATTTTTAATTACACAAAACCAAGGACACAAAAACGAAAAAAAAAAGAAGTTCGCAGTACAAAAATCTTCACTGGGAAAATGAAAACTCATCTTTCCCTATGGAAACGGTTTAGTTTTCAATCAAAAATGAACCACAGGCTTTTTATTCTCATAATATCGGAATTTTACAGGCTAAATCAAATTTTTGGATCCTATTTTTCATTCCATTTCCCTAAAACTAGTAAAGTAAAGTTCATTACATACGATTTACGATTATGATTGGAAACTCAGAATTCAAAAGTAATACTCCAAGCTGGGAAATCCAATTTTATTTCCAATTTATTCCATACTTTACTGCTTATCATTTGAGAATGAGTACGAGTAGGATATATTTTCACCAACTTTTACATTTGAACTNTCCATACTTTACTGCTTATCATTTGAGAATGAGTACGAGTAGGATATATTTTCACCAACTTTTACATTTGAACTGTAGCGCCATCAATTAACTACCCCCAATTGGTTTTTATAGAAAAAAAAATAAATAAAAAAAGAAGATTTTCATTTGGATCCAAAAGTTTGACCACCCCTGTACTTACTAATACCACCCCTCATGCTTTGTTGTGAAAAAAAAAAATTANTCCATACTTTACTGCTTATCATTTGAGAATGAGTACGAGTAGGATATATTTTCACCAACTTTTACATTTGAACTCTAGCGCCATCAATTAACTACCCCCAATTGGTTTTTATAGAAAAAAAATAAATAAAAAAAGAAGATTTTCATTCGGATCCAAAAGTTTGACCACCCCTGTACTTACTAATACCACCCCTCATGCTTTGTTGTGAAAAAAAAANAAAAAAAATAAATAAAAAAAGAAGATTTTCATTTGGATCCAAAAGTTTGACCACCCCTGTACTTACTAATACCACCCCTCATGCTTTGTTGTGAAAAAAAAAAATTATGGGGGGAAAATTTGAATTTGATGAATAGAGTGGTAAAGGAGTTGACTGAGTCATAAAAATTGAATATTAAAAAAAAAGCGGTATAAAAATATTAATCGGAAGATGAACTTTTTAACTACAATGTCGCTTTAATTTTTCATACCGTCTTGAAAGGTGCTAAAAATTACTATCGTTTTTATTTAAAAAAAAATCTAATTTTTTTTTTCGAAAATTATACCCATAATTTTATTAATTTTTTTTTCCCTTTTTTATTTCAAAGTTTTTGGTAAAAAGCGTTTAGGGGCCTATTTTATAATCTATTAAATATGGAAACTTTCTTTTTTTTACGTTTTTTTTTTATGTACGTACTACAACCATGTTTATTTAAACAATCATGTTTATTTAAGTATTATTATTATTATTACCATTATTATTTTAAATCTTTGTTGTTTTGTTAAAATCAGGAACAAAAGCAATCAGGTTGGGAAATAATTAATAATAATAATAAAAATTTTTTTTTTGGCACACAGAGCCAAAAAAAAGTAGTTATTTTCCGGTATATAATGAGTCTTGTTATTTGGATGTAAAAGTTGAAACAAAAAAAACAAAAAAAAAAAAAAGATTATTGAATAGTAAGTAGATTAATGTGTATCTTTTAGTTGTAAATTTCATATTGTTGTAAAGACCGTAGAAAATATAACTGAATGATGAATTTTTCTGAATGTTTAGAAAATAATGGAACCGCAATAAAAGAGAAAGTCTCTATGATTGTTTTACAAACTCATACAACTTTTTCATTTACTTATCAAGTCGACTTTTTAGTTTTTTTTTTTCAGTTTTTTTTTCCTTAAGTAGAAAATAGTAAATTGGAGCAGAAGATCGGGAAGATCAAATGGAAATCTCCGTGAGAAAATAATGTTTCTGTGGTCAGTTTTTTTTTTTTTTTTCGTTTTCTTTTTTTTTTTCGTTTCTCTTCTTCCGTTTTCTCATTGCTTTCGCTCAAGACGAATCCTGAGACGGATGAAATTGAATTCTGAGAAATGGAGAAAGTTTGAGAAGATCACGTCCAATTTCCTTTTATTCCTTTTCTCTTGCTACTGGAGTGGTGGCGGATACACGTTCGAGACGCCGTTCCTTTCATGAGCCAATCAGAAGAGTCCATTTAGAAACCACCACCAACGACCGTCCCATTCATATTCACTCTCCTACTTCACCGTCAGGATCTTCTCAGTTTTTTTTTTCATAAATTTTGATGAATTTAGATAAGGAAAAAGTTTCCTTTCTTTACATATGGATTATGCCAATGACTTTCACTCGTCCAAAAAAAAAAAAAAAAAAAAACGGAAATACTTTTCAATTTTGGCTATTCTTTATTATTCCTTTGAATTGATTTGGAAAGGAAAAGAAATTGGAATAGGATTTTTTTTTTTAGAGTTGGATAAAAATAAAATAAATTTTTTTATCCACACTTTACTTTCAAAAGAGCAGAAGGTAGTCAATAATACAAGAAAAAATCCAAATAAATATCAGCAATGGAGATGAAGTTAGCAAACCAAAATCTTTAAACTTTAAACGTGAGGAGAAAAAGAAAACCAATAAAAAAAATTTTTTTTTTTTTAAATATATATATATCTACAAATCTACAATATTTTTCATTTTACTCTAGATGTATTTTCTCCACTTTCTATCACAACTTACAACTATCAAATGTACCAAATGTTTTACACTCTGCTAACTTGTAAGTGGAAAAAATTTATAAATCATTGTCACAAAAAAAATAATAAAATAAAATAAAAAATAGCATTTAGTTACTTTCGCTTTATTACAGTGGTCTACAGGTTTTTAAAAAAGCTGGAAGCTACTTTTGTCCCATGCTCTTTGTTGGGGAAAGCAGGATAGCTTTTTTTTTTTTTGTAGAGAAAGTTAATTAGTTTAAATTTTTTCTGGAGAAACACTTTTCAATTTGAAAAGACCATTGAAAAATAGAATAGAAAGTTAAAAAAATCAACTCTCTACCATCAATGTTTCAGAAGTTATGATGTTTTAAAGATTAAATTTTTTGGATATTCTTTTGAAACACGCCCAACTCTTAGTAGTACATGGTCTCAAAAAAATGTCTAAGATTTTCAACTTTCAAAAAATTATAAATTCCTTTCTAGTGATCGTAGAGACTTGATTTTTTTGACGTCAAACGCTATTTTTCAATAATATTTCTGGAACTGTGAAGAGGTTGAGCATAAAAAATTTTGTTAAGAAGATATACTCCACTTAATTTTAAGAACACTCCTTCTCTAGCAAAGAGTATGAGACAAAAGTAGTTTCCAGCGGTCTTCAGAACCTGTGGACTATTGTATTTACAAGTTGAGTAAGGGTGTGGAGGAAAATAAAAAAATTTCTTACTACCCTGTACTTTATTTGTAAATAGAGAATTGTTTATTACTGGTTCGTAGAGACAAGAGAAAGGTGTAATATTATGTAGGAAAAAAGAAATTAGAGAATAAAGGAACAATGAGTTGATATTTTAGAGAATATTATTAAACGCTCTGTCCCTGGTGTCATCTTTTGTTCTCATTTGTTGAGTATTTTCTAGTAGAATGGTCGGAGTGGGTGAGAGAAGGGTTAAGCGTTGTTGGCGGGAGATTCTAATCTTCTGACTTTTTTTTTTTTTTTTTTTTTTCTGGAAGGTCGGCTCAAAGTCCGGTGGAGTCGTGAGAGAGTAAAAGTAGAAATAATGGGGGCATTAAGCGTGGTCGTATCGTCGGAAATAAAAAGCCTCTTTGAAACTTCCGCCAAAAAGAAGAGACAAGATTAAAACTTATGTTGACGATTATGTGTCTCTCCCCATTCCCAAGGAAACAACAGAAAAGAGTAAGACCAAATATATATATGTATATATATATATTATATACTTTCACCCTCTATGAAAAAAAAAGAAAGGTTCCGTTTCCGTAAACGAAAATATACCAAAAGCTCAGTCCGTTTTTCTTTTTCTTTTTTCGACAATTTAAAATAAATTCCACTAGAATTGGAGTAATTTTTTTTATTTTGGACAACTTTTCTGCTCGTCAATTACTGAATTAAGAGAAAGTAAAAAAAAAAAGTAGACAATTTACAAGAATCAACTTTCATCAGGTATGTAATTCAGGGGTACTTAGAGACACTAAAGTAGAAATTATTAGCCAATAAAGATCATAAAGAGCCGCTATTACTCAAATCCTAATACCAACTGTTATGACCTGACTTATTACAAAACCCTAATAGTCCAGTTTCTACTTAATTTAACGCTAATTGTCATCCCTTTCAATCCCTACCCCACTATTTTTTTCTTTCCAAAACAAAATTTTAATGTACACTACTAAAATCTAAAAAAAATTTTAGGTTCAAAAATTCGAAAAATTTCAAAAAAAAAAAAATTAATGGGTAGCAACCCGTAACAACCGCGAACACATAGAATGGGGGTTGGTTGAAAAATTGTTGGCATAAGTAATAAAATCAATTTCGTTGAAGCTACTAATACTGATAGATAAGTTAGGTTTAAAATAGCATCAAAAGGTTCAGTTTCTTAAAGGTAGTCAGTTTAATTAATCATAAATTACAAGTAAGAATCAATTTATATACAAGGTGTTTAACATTTTTTTTGCACCCTAGAAAGCATGACGTCATTTTTTCACACTCTTTTGCTGGCAGCCAGCATCATGGGGTGGGAAAAGCTACGATGAAATTGGAGAAAGTGTGCAAAAAAAAAGGATTAAACACCCTGTATTATATATTTTTTGAACTATAAAAAAATTACAATTCCTTACAATAGCATCTCAAAGTCAAATGAAACCAAACATAGATTCCGATTACTGTATTCATAGTATCAACCCATAGTTTAGTTGAGACTGGGTACTATACTAAACCTCAGATAAACTGAATCCCAAGAGACCAGCTTATTTGGTTCATCTTAGCCGAGATTCGGCTTAACCGAGATAAAACCCACATAATATCTGTACTCTGATCGTAAAAAAGAGTTTATCTTAACTCAAGTTCGGCTTAAGCGAAAGTTAACTTTTAGAAAAAGTTTACTGTATATATGAAATATTAACTTAAAATACCATCACCCTAATTACTATCAACACTATGAAATTCCTCTTTATTTAATTACCGTTTTGGGGTATGAATATCCCCCCAGGTATTCAACTTTTAACCCTAGGCATTCTACCCCAAATTATTTTTATCCTCTGACTTTAACTATAAGAGACCGGGTAAATAGTTTGTGTGGGGTGAAATGATTTCATCCCCAATGATTGTTGGATATCATGAAACCAGATTTGAGTATAACATTCCACTATTTTCCCTTTGACTCTTGTTTTAATCTCCTCTCAGACCCCAAAACACGTCTTGGATTTGATAGAGCTTGTATTTCAACGAATCCAAACTTCCCGCTTGAGGATTGAGGGTAATTGGTAGTAAAGTGAAAGTGAAATGGGTGATAGATAATTCCTGAAGTGGTTTAGAGGATTTCTGAAGTCATTTCTATCAATTTCTGTCCTAATGTCCTTGTGGAAATCTTTCTCTGGAAATGGAAAGATAGAGATCAGAGTGGGACATAATTCCAAAACTCATGGTTTCCTCTGGCTTTCTCTTTCTACTTCCGGTGGATTATCCCTCTTTTTGAGTCTCTATGAATACGGAGTGGTTGGGATTGGTTGTAATCTGATTTAGACTTGGGGGATCCCTCTGAGAATGCTAATAGGTTAGAATACTGCCGCTGGACTTTTCTCCATCTAAACAAAACACAAGGATTCATCATTTATCATCCCCTACCAACGGCTCAGACATAAATCCTTGTTTTTCTCCAACTTTTTCTTGTTTTTTTTTTTTTTTTTTTTTTTTTTTTTTTTTTTATACCAACATCATTAGAGAACGGAAAAGGTGTCTCAACCACCTCAACAACTTACAACCAACTAACACTGAAAAGAGAGGAAAAACTTTCTCCCAATATGAGCAAAGTGTATCTTCTTGAGACAGAAAGTCATGTCTTCTACAGACTTTTTTATATTATAAACTTTACAAAAAAAAAATGGAAGGTNAAAAAAAAATGGAAGGTGGAAAAAAAAAAAATTTTTTTTTTTTTTTTTTTTTTCTCCACTGAGAGAAATTGTTTCTACATTAACCAACCGAGGACATCCGCCTTTCGAGGCTCAAATGGCCCATTTTTTAAATTAAACTCCAAAAAGAACATTATACAAGAGTTTCTATGATGCCCGTCTCTTACATATGAACGCTCCCATCTACCACTTTCACCCATACTTACATTTACATTTACATATGAGAAATACTAACTACTAACCAACACTTTCAAACAAAAAAAATTTTTAACTCGCAGATTCCATTTTTCTATCCAATTTATTAATTTTATAATTAGCTTTTTATCTTCTGAGGCTATTTTAGAAGATAAGTTGAAAAAATTATATATATATATTTTTTGGTCTAAAACTAATGCTATGGATACATTAAAAGTGGTTTAATTCTAAAGACTCATCATTGTAGAGAGAGAGAGAGAGAGTGAAATTAAATTTAAAATATAAAATTACATAATAGACACTTTGGGTAGTTATTTTTATCTTTATATCTTATATTAACATTATCTTTATAATCTACAGGATTTCCCAAACTTTTTTTTTTTAACCCATTTCAAACTCTCATTTTTTTTTCTCTAAAAATGAGTTTGGGGAAAGTAAGAATTAAAAATTGAACGGGTGTAATTTAAAATATAATTCAAATTATGTATAGTATAGTGGAATTAGTTTAATGTCTCACTTCAAATGAGCCCAAATTTTTGGTGATATAAAGCGAAGGTGACAGAAAGTGATAAAGGGAACTTTTTTAATTTTGGTGTTTAACACGGTCTTTGGTGACAAAAAAAAAAGGATTTGTGAATCTTGGCTTACCTGTTAATTTTACTATGACAGAGTGAGTGTTCAAAATTACATACGTCTAGCCTAAAGACAATAGTCTGTAATTTTTTTCTGCACACAACATGAAAATGTTTCTTCGGTGATTATTTTGTCCAAATTTTCTAAGCAATAGTTATCACCTTTCGGTTAGCTCGTCCGTTTACATTACATTACAAAGAATTCACATCTTAATTTTCTCAAGACTCTTCTGAAACTTGTCCCATACTAGAAATATGTTCACGTTCAACTAAACTGTGTTTTTACTTGCAGCATGTTCAATCTGGTTACTCGTTTTCAGAATTACTGTACTTTTGTCAATGTGATAGTTGTCAGAGATAACTTTCCTACTCATTTTGTTGCCTACGTTTAAAACCTGCAACTTTTGTTTAATTGTTAGTTGTCTTAAAGTGTAAAGTGAATGGTATACAATTTCAAGAAATTAAAAAAGTATAAGATATGAAATTCAAACAATGGGAGCAAAGTTGCCATTAAAAGAAGTAAACTTCTATGTGTGAGGTGGGAATGGGTGACTCAAGATGAAATATGAAATTAGGCGAAGTGACATAAGGCGACCTATTCTTACACTTAAGTCCATGGACATCCACCAGGAATTTTAAAATTGGTGATACAAAAAGACTTGTGACAGAAGAAGGTGTGACATGAAACGAGTTTCACTGTAGTTGTAAATTTGACTCATATGAATCATATCAGATTCATTTTCTAATCTTTGCTTTAGAACAAAAATGTTGCCTGAGTCAATGATAATTTTATTCTTTCTATGTTTCTGTATTATTGATTTTTTTTTTTTTTTTCATTTCGGAAAACGTTGGTGAAAAAATGGTTAAAAAAGGTTAGATTTTTTTATCATAAATCAGAGTTTTTGAAGCAATTTTTTTCACCATTTGGATACAAAAAAGTGAAATTTAAAGTTATAAAAAATTTGAACAGGAAGTTTAACCTACTGCCATCAAGGGAAAGCTAGTCGGCTATAAACTTTTTGTACATATTGTAGAGTAAATTAAAAAGAAAAAAAAAGAAAAAGAGGGATGATATTTGACTGAATTAAGTGGAGAGTTGTAGTTTGTTAACCCTATTGGCACTGTGACGGAATTCCTTTGTGTGTTATTTGTGGTGGCAGTTTTGTGCAGTTTTTTTTATTATTTTATTTTTTTTTTTTGAAATATTTGTAGAGAGAGACAGAGAATCGATATGATGTTATTTTGGATCCGTTGCGGAAATAATTTTTTGTAGCTCCGTCGGGTCGCATAAAGAAGAAATGTTGAGAGGAAGGGAAGTTGACAGGAAAAGGAGAATTCTGACAAATCCCACTTTCATATCATATCTCCCGCTCTTTTCCTCCGGCCTCTCTCCTACCCTCAGATGGACATAAATAAATGTATGTAATTCAATATGACTGTCTAATGGGGATCTTCCTAAGACCTAGATTCTAACTTTACCGCTACAACTCTTGTCTTCAAATTACATTCCTATTGGCTTTCTATCCAACCAATCCTCACTGGGAGAGCTAAAGGAATTATTAAAACAATACAGACCAATTCCAGACATCTAACAATCCATCTTACTTTTACTTACGTCTTCATATTGAAATATGAAAATTTTAAGAAATTCTATCCTCAACTTTATATGATAAATAACCCAAGTCTTTCTTATTTTAGTTTATAAATCAAAACCTTCCGTTGTCTGTCTTCAACCAACACCATTTCTGACTAAATAATAATACTCACAACTTTACTTTACACAACTTTAGATATTTTACCTATTCCCAAAATCCCATAACATCATAGTACAGCTTCATTGTTTCAAAAGAGTTTATATAAACTCACTCTTCAGTGTACAAATTAAAAAAAAAATAATGTTTTTNTAATGTTTTATTTTGTTGCCAAAATTACAAATTACAAATTACAAAATAACAAAATTACAAAATTACAAAATTACAAAATTACATACAAAATTACAAAATTACAAAATTACAAAATTACATACAAAATTACAAAATTACAAAATTACAAAATTACTAAATTACTAAATCAAAGGGTGATATCGGTTTAGGGTAGATTCTCAGTCAACTTAAACATGAGCCACATTATTTTATTTTGTAATTCTGCCATTTAAACAATTTGCAACTGAATCATATTTTCAGAAAAAAGNTTTTTTGTTGCCAAAATTACAAATTACAAATTACAAAATAACAAAATTACAAAATTACAAAATTACAAAATTACAAAATTACAAAATTACATACAAAATTACAAAATTACAAAATTACAAAATTACAAAATTACTAAATCAAAGGGTGATATCGGTTTAGGGTAGATTCTCAGTCAACTTAAACATGAGCCACATTATTTTATTTTGTAATTCTGCCATTTACACAATTTGCAACTGAATCATATTTTCAGAAAAAAAATTTTTTTTATAAATTTACAAATTGTAACTCCTGATTATTTAATTATTATTATTTTTTGTTTCAATTTTCCTACCTATTATATCCACTTCTGTAGGGTTAAGTTTGAATTATCTTTGCCAACATATTCTTAAAAGATTTCCAAAGTGCGGAAAAGTCTATCCACACTCCCTGGAAATTTCTAATTCGGAAGTTAATCCTGTCTCTTCTGATTGATTGAAAAGTGGAAACTTCTAGATGAGTTTTGAGAAGTGTAGGATTTCGGTTGGATTTGATTGGCTGAGAAGTTGTTGGTTCTGTCAACAAACTCTGAAAGCAATTAGTCATTAAGAGACAATGAGAGAGAGAGAGAGAGAGAGAGAGCGCCTTAATTTGAAAACTTTCATTTTGTTTGACTTTCTTCCAGTTGATTCCCTGTCGAATCTCTCAGTCTCAACCTTTCAACTAACTTTTCAAGAATTTTAGATGAAATTTGATGAAAAAAAAAAAAAAATTTTAACATATCTAATACTTAAGATTTCCGTTATTCGTCATTTGAATGGAAGGAAGTTTAAAATTGGTTAATTCCAATTATAATCTTGTGTCACTTTGTATATAAAATGAGGTAGATGTGAGGAGTGGTAGTTGTATTTGAGATTCGAGTCTGAAGGACTGAAAAGATTGTTCTTTGGGGTAAAAAGGTTTGAAATCATTGATAAAAGAATAAATTGTAAGTAGTAGGAGTAGGAGTAGGGGTCCTTATTTAGGGTCTCAAAATGATGGGACATGACAGTGAGTCCTAAGCCCTGACTCAGCGAAATCTCCTTTTCATTCTCTGTCTCTAGTTGAGTCTGAAGAGAAGAAACTCACTTTCCCCATTACACTAATTCCACTACTTTCGCTATGGACCCCTTTCACAACCCCAAAAAAAATAATACATTTCCCAAACTGGGAACTCAATGGGCAGTTACGCAGTCAGTTTTTCTTACAACTCCCTACTCCACTGACGTTAGACAGTAAAAAAAAATCATTTTATTAAATTTTATTCCTTCAAATTGCTTCTCTTTAATAGCAAACTCGGGAAGTCAAAAAAAAAATTTTTTTTTCTTTTTTTTTTGTTCTATAGAATTTTTTTTTTTTTTTTTGCAACATTGCAAAAAGGAGTAAATTAAAGAAATGCGAACAATGAAAAAAAAATTACTGAAGTAGTACATATACATATAAATAATTTATTCTTGTATTTAAAGTGAGAATATTTAATTTTATATTTTTATATTCTAATTTATTTATTTATTTATTTAGTAATTTTTTAATAAATTTAATAATTTAATTTTTTTTTTTTTTTTGATTTTTTTTTATACGTTAATATCTAATTCAAATTTTGATTTATAATTTTAAATAGTAATATAATATATTTAATATTTCTTGTAATATTATATTTATTTTTGAATATTTAATTGAAAATAAAATTCAATATTTTAAATAATAATTTAATAAAAATTTAACTCTAAATTTATTTAATGAATAATTTATTTAATCATTTAAATATTTCCTATATTTCTAAATATTTTAATGAATAATTCATTCAATATTTAAATTATTTAATTTTTGAAATGAATAATGTATTTAATTTTTTAATATTGTAATTTTTAATGAATAATTTACTCTTTTAATGTAACTTAATCCAAAATTTTAATTAATTAAATCTTTTATATTTTATTGAAAGATTATCANTTCAATATTTTAAATAATAATTTAATAAAAATTTAACTCTAAATTTATTTAATGAATAATTTATTTAATCATTTAAATATTTCCTATATTTCTAAATATTTTAATGAATAATTCATTCAATATTTAAATTATTTAATTTTTGAAATGAATAATGTATTTAATTTTTTAATATTGTAATTTTTAATGAATAATTTAATCTTTTAATGTAACTTAATCCAAAATTTTAATTAATTAAATCTTTTATTTATTGAAAGATTATCAAAAAAAAAATTATTTTTAATATTTTAAAAAATAATAATAATTTAAAATTAAGGAATTGATATTTTATTAAAATATTTAATAAAATAATTTAAATTTAAAAGTATCTTTAAAAGTATTTATTAATTTTTCCTTTTATTCTTACAATATAAAACCTTATAAAAATTTTTTTTCATGGATAAAATTTAATTCGAAAATAAAATTCAATAATTTTTTTTTTATTCATTTGGTATTTGAAATTTGAAATTGGTGCTATAGTAAAGCATACATCATTCAAATTCTAATTCTCAACTTCAATTTTATTTTAGGAGGAATTAAAGTTTTTTAATAATTAAAAATTTTTTAATTTGTTGAAATTATGTTAAAATAATGTGATGGATTAACATACAAAATTTTTTTGGGATAATTTTGATTAAATCGATAAATCGAATAATAAATCCACTGGAACAACATGCTTTCACTTAGGCCAAGAATCGATACTCGAATACATTATATTTTTAAATGAGATTTCAGCTATCATTTTTCTTATTATCTGACAATCGAAAAATCAAAAATCAAAAAAAAAAAAAAAAAAGAAAAAAAAACGAAAAAAAAAAGAAAAGAAAAAAAAGAAGTCAGTTTTAGAATTTTTTCTAACTCAAAAAAAATTCTTTCAAAAAAAAAATTTTTTTTTTAATTTTTACCGCCTTAAACTTTTTCCCTACCATGTTTTGTTTCAACTGAAGTTACATGACATATGGTTCTCATTTTATCAGTTAATTTCCAAGTGTTTCTAAAGAAAAAAAAAACAGACCACATCAGATCATCAAAAAGAATGAAAACCTAACTAGAATGACTTTCACTCTATATTTTTTTTAACAATTTTTTTAACAATGTACAGTGTATTTCATCAAAAACGTAACAGACTTTCTCCTCTTTAGTAAAAAAAAATGGCTAAAATAAGTAAATAAACAACTATCTCAACTAACCCCATTCAGTCTCATTAGTATATATAAAAAAAATCAGTCATAACCCAACCCACACGCGTCACTTTTGAATAATTCCCTCTCATTTTTTCCCAGGCGTATTAAATCACCCCAATTTTGAAAAAAAAAAAAAAAAAAAAAAAAAAAAAATTGCCACCCGCCAGTTTTCTTAAACCACTCTGTATATCCCAGGTAGATTTTTTTTTACTTTCTCTCTCTCTCTCTCTATTTCTCCGTAATGGGCTTTTCTCCAATTCCTTACATCACGTAGTCTCACAGTCATTGGCTCAATCAATCTCTCTACCATCGAATCACAACTTCCCAAACACGGAACAATCAACGTACGTCGAGACTACGAAAACCACGAATATGAACCAAATAGTAACCACCACAGAAATCAATAGAATAACCACACACTTTCTTTCTCTCTTGTTCTGATTACAAAGTTTTCTCCGTGTGTCTTGTGGATTCAAAGTTTATGTGCGTGTTGGTGATGACAGGTGAGTCGAGAGGGGAAGTTGGAAAAGTGTGTTTTTATACAATGGACTCATGTCATCTTCTTCGACACACTTGAAACCACTTGATTGAGGATTATGGTGAAAGAAATTCAAAAAAAAAATAATAATAATAAAAAACTCTCTCAAACAGAACGAAAAGAGAACAGGACATTTCATCGGAAATTCATCTTAACAACATAACAACCGCGTACTTTTTTTTTCTCCTACAAAAAAAAAAAAATAAATAAATTTTTAATCCAAAAAAAAAAAAAAAGAAATTTTTTCTTTTTTTCTTTTTTTTTTTTAAATTTTGAGTAGAATAAAAAAATAAAAGAGTCTGTGTTGGGTTTGGAATGACATGGGTATGAAAATGTAAGGTGAAAGTAAGTGCGGAGGAGTTAGGGCGTGTGCGGGAAGGAGAAAGTGGAGAAAGTTGTAATCTGGATAGGTTCCATGAGCTCTTGTTAAATTGGAGGTTTCCTCTTGAAAGATTTTTTTTTCCCGCCTTGGAGGGTGTAGGAAAAAGATGAAAATCCCCAATTTCCTCCACTCTCACGGTTCATTAGGAAAATCCTCTAGAAAAGAGGACTTGGGAGGGGGACTTTCTCCAGAGGATTCTCTACACGTTCAAAATTATTCCATGAATCATTCCTCCTCCCATTTACTTTCTTAAACGATCCAAAGACACACACTCTCTCTCTCTTTTTAGAGAAAGTCCGGGAAACTTTTCCCTTTGAAATACAACTACGAGAGCCAGATTAGAAAATGAACTCAACAATAACAAACCGCCACCTCAAAGCTAAAACTTACAAAGTGAAAACTGTTCCGTTTGAGAAGAGAGAAGAAACGACCTTTTCTTCAGCTTTTCTACTACTTTCTCTACAAAACTTTATCCACTCATACTCATTTCCTACTCAATTTTATCAACACAGTCCCACACAGAAGAGTTTATTTTTTATTCAAACTACTCAGATTCAAGATTCGAACTTGGATATTATAAGGGAAGAATTCTAAAATTACCTATTACATTTGATTTTTTATTTATTTAAATTTTTATTAAAAAAAAATTTTTTTAGTTTTTTTTTACAGATTTTACTGTATGTATGATGTACAGGGTTTAACCGAAATTTAGTACCTTTGTACCAAAAGTAACTTCCTGGTATTGATTCAAGGAACCATGAAATGAGAAGTTACTTTTGGTACAAAAAGTATACAAGAGTATAAAATTTGGCTAAATTTCTCTAAATCTGATGAAATCAATTTAAATTTTGATTTTCTTGCATTATCAACTCTAGCAGACGTAAAAATTTTGAAATTTTTTTATACTTTATAATTTCCTATGTTGGGAATTTCTAAAATAAGGTGTTCATATATTTTGCTATATAGTGAAAAAAAAATGTTAATGTTAATATAAAAAGTTGGTGGTTGGTAATATGTGGGATATACCACTACGACAGTGCATAAATATACCTACTAATGTACTAACAGTCTCAACTTTTTTTGTAAAGTTAAAAAATTTTAAATCTGTAAATTACCTTTCTTTGACTACCTATATTTGACATTAACATTATGTATGTAATATAGGTACACAAAGTTTCAAAATTACCTCACTTTTTTTTTTAGTAGAAAAAAAAATTTCGGTACTGTAACTCTCTCCTTTATTTAAAAATTTTGAAAAGGTGAATTGAAGAAGTTGAAACTAAAAGTATCCATTTTAGTCTATCTAACTTTCATCGGACGTAACTTATTACAGTTTGTTAGGTTTTGAATATTTTCTGTTACAATTTCATAAGTAAAAATATTTAAAAAAAAAATTTTTTTTTTATTCTTAGAATCATCATGGAGATGACTTATAACAGAAGAATTAGTTGTAATTTCTTTTAAAAGTGATTCCTTACGGAATGATTCGTAAAGTTTGGTAAGACGTTAGTTGAGAAAGTGTTTTGTCTCAAAGAAAAGGAGGAGAAAGCTCTTTGGCTTGATAAATGGAGACGTTTTAAATTCTCTTTCATTAAATTATGTTCACTTAAGAGTGAAATATGCTCACTAGACCCTGACTGACAGAATCAGTCTATGCCAAGACATATAGCACGTGTCCCTGGGTACAGGTTTGAAAAAAAAAAATTTTTTTAATAAAAAAATTTTAAATTACATTACCTATGTATTGGTATTTTTTTTTCATCAAACATCTAATTACCTGTAAAAAAATTTCATATTCAAGATATTTATAAATTGAGTATTTATATACTCAAGATATTTATAACAAACAAACAAAAAAAAAATTTTTTTTTGGCTATTCTAAATTAAATGTTAATTTCTAAATATACAGCGTACCCAACCTTTGGTTTCTCCACACCTAAATAAAAATTTATAACCATCAAGTTAAACCTAAAACTCATGTGGTGATACTAAAAAACTTCACTCTACACCCCAAACACCCCCATAAAATAAAACTACAAGTGTACAGAGTGATTTATTTAATTTTTATATCATCTTTCTCCACTTACAGTTTTCAATTACCTGAATTCTTATAGTACTATACTTTCTTTCTAACTTATAAACAACTTTTTATTTTTCACACAGAAAAAAAATACAAAGGTTTTGACAGACTTATTATACTTTTTGATAATATAAAACAAGTCAGAAATGTTAGTTTAAAAATAAAAAAGACGTAAGAAGTTGGTTGTTTACTAAAAAATGGAGTATTTTCAAATTACAACGACGACAACTTGGGTTATATAAGTTATAAATTTATAGCTATCTTGAGGTATTTGGGAGTTAAAACATATAGTTTATATGCATAGAAATGTATTCTTAGAAAATAGACATGTGGACCACGGAATGAGAAAGTGTTCCCTTGTTAAGTGTTTTATATTTTGTCGAAAGTGGGTGAGAGAGGTGGGAGTGAGTGGTAAGGTTAGGTTAGGTTGTAAATTTAATTTATCCTTGAGTTGGTTAGGAATTGAGTAAACTTTAAGGCTACTGTGTTAATCAATACTCCCTTCACGCCCTTCCCCACCTCCCACCTCCCGCCCCTCTCCCCGCCAACTTTGAATTCCCCCGCGGAATTCGAAATGGGAAGGAAGAAAGATAAATGTTGTCAGATGCGACTCTCTCTAGAATAGATTTAGGGCTCTTTTGGGACTTTCTCCTAAACAAACGGAGACAAGACTTTTGGAATTCCCTCCCGCCGAGGTCTCTATCCATCTCCCTCAACAATCCCACCAGTAGAGAAAGTATTAAAAAAAAAAGAAAAAAGTTGTTAAAATTCCTTTTCTAAAAATCTCAATTAGTGAGTTATATTCTGAAAAGGGGGTTAGAGTCTCTCTTAATGGAGATGCTCTTACCTCCTAACTCAATTAACCTATAATTTCCCTCACTTTCTCCGTCCCCCTACCGTCCAAACCTAATGGAATAAGGCAAAAAAAAAAAAACTTTTGAAACCTTTCAGGGAGAAAATAAACCTTGTTAGCTTCAAACGACATCATCATCCCAAATGAAATATCCTAGAGTTATGGTCAAAGGTCTTGGGATTGGTTCTTTAGTACCTAAAAAAAAAATAAAAAAAAAATAATAATATTTTGGATACGAAATTCAAATAAAAATGAAAAGAAAAAAATGGACGGTTCTTACTATCGTCTTCATTGGTAGTAAGAACTTGTGATGATGGAAAAGTATTAAATAAGTGGGTAAGCAATTTTTTTTTCTTTTTTTTGGGGTGGGTAAATTTTACTAAAAGAAATATACCAAGAGTTTTGATCATAGAGTGCAAGTGTCTGAAATAAATTTGATGTGCTGTGGCGGTTGTTTCTAATGTTCTTCATATCTTCTACTCAATTTTTTTTTTCATTTTCTTTATGTTAGATAGAGATAAAGGCTGTTCAAGCATTTTAGGTTTTGTAGCTAAACAGTCTCAAGATATTTATTTGTCAGATTTGAACTGAGAATAATAATACCCGCAAGAGATTTTCAAAAATACCGCCTGCCCACATGTCCACTGGGGGTCAGTGGGCAATTATATTGAGCGGGTGACAAGAAAAATTTTTTTTAACTTATAATAGGTATGATTTAGAGGAGTTCAAGAGTAGTCCCTGCCCATCGGTGTCAATGAGCCAGGAGGGTACGGACAGAAAGATATTTTATTATTATTATTATTATTTTATAAGAAATAAAGATACTCAAACGCATGCGCCGTTGATAATGCTATATGCTATGTTGCTATATTATCGTTAGTAAAAAGTTTAGCATTGATTTTCCACATAAAACTGAAGAAACAAATTTTTTTAGTTAAATCATAGATGGGCATCATTAATTTTTTGCCCATTGCCCTCCCATTCTCATAACTTTTTCTTATCACTCTGCCGGCAGAATTAGATGAGAAAATATTATGGTTACTAACACTGTAGAGATAGAGATAGTGTAAATTTATTTTTATTTTTGTTTCTTTGATGTTTATCAATAATAGTTGAGGGAATTGTGTAAGAGATAATTCAGTGGTCACTCTGTATATTCCTTTTAAGAGTTTCTGCGGAAATTGCTCCAACTGGAAAAGGATCCTGATCTCATAAAGTCTGAAGGGTCGACGCGGAGACTGATTCAGCATTCCGCCGTTGTTTTATGGCGGAGACTATGAACACTCTCTAAAACGGAAGAAATGACCGCTCATAAAACTTTTCAAAAAGTCTCTCTCAGGACAAATAGGCCAAACCGACGACGACTACTCTCTTTTCACCCCATACTTATACTTCCCAACATCCCAACCAATGAAAACCCTCCAAAAGAATACGAGACACTGGAGGCAAATTCAAGACCCATGACTCTGTGTTATACAATTTAAAAACTTTCCTTAGTTTATTTAGGATAAACTGTTCCAAAAAATTTTTCTCCTCTAGTCAGTGAATAAGATTTAAAAAAAGGTTACACTAAAGGTACTTTATCTGTGACTAATTTGTACAAATTGTCAAACATTTTCACCCTCTGTTAACTTGTAAAGTGAAAGCACTCAATGCTTTTTCCATGACTTGGTTTCAATTTACAAGTCGTATCTTATAGAGTAGCAAGTATACATATGGTAGCAAGGCGTGTTAAAATTAAAAATCAAATATATGTATATATATATACAGTGCGTTCAAATAAAAAGGCGAAATTTTTGAAAAATGATTTTGCGGAAAATAAAAAATTGAGTATACAGTGCGTTCGAATAAGAAAGCGAACTTCCCGCGAAATAGTTTCACAAAAATATTATAAATTTAGATATGTTAGACTCGTGCACCTCTATTTTATTCACAAATAACTGTGAAATTGCTAAATGAAAAAGAGACTAAACCAAACCTGGAGAAATTTTTTCATGTTTGTTTTTGGATCATTGAGGTTTTGGGTATCTTAGTTCCAAACGTAATGATCACACCTTCCTGTTCAGTTTCTTTTACCATAAAATATTAAATTTGATCGAAAGAGTTCAATAAATTTCAATTAGAAGTGAGATTAATTAAATTCTTTCGTTCAAATTTTAATTTGCGAATTGCGAAATCAATTCTCAAATAAAAATTTAAAACTCGTAATGCAATGCCAACACTTACTATTTTCAATTCCAGTGGGTTTTCATAAGTTTTTGTCCTTGTTGTTTCGATTCTCACTGTGAAATCACACGAAAGAATCAAATACAAACAAATCGAACAAAAACAATGGAGAAAATTTCTAATGAAAACAAAGATTAATTTAAAGTTCGCGTACCATTCCGTAATAAATTTACTCACTGTCACCATAAATTGTTGGGCACTTTTTTAAAACATTCCCAATTTATCCACTTTATTATTGTGATTCGTTCACGGTTTCAGATTCCGCTTTGGTTGTGTTGACTTTGCTTTTATGAGTCATTAAATCGATCAAATTTATTTTTTGTCAACCATGGGATGAAATATTTCAAATTTGAATCTGAAATACGAGAGGTACGAAATTTTACCTGACTGGACATGTTTTCGACGATTTGTTTTGTGCTTTGGTCACTTTCAAATAAAGTAAACTATCAAAGCAATGATTTTCAGCAAGGTGAACCGTCAGCAGCTGCGCAAATGTCTGACTGACTATAAATTTTGAATTTTTTNAGCAATGATTTTCAGCAAGGTGAACCGTCAGCAGCTGCGCAAATGTCTGACTGACTATAAATTTTGAATTTTTTATGATTTCATTGCGCGGGAAGTTCGCTTTCTTATTCGAGCGCACTGTATGTCAAAATTTTACATACATTATGAACTGCTCAAGTTCCTGAAAATCGTTTCTACCAAAGTTTTGTTAACTCTTCTTAACTTAAAAAGTGTCACAAGACTCTAATTTGTGGGATTTTTAAAAACGCTAGTGCCGAATTTTCGCCTTTTTATTCGAACGCACTGTATATATATATTATTGACGTGATAAGTTTAAAATCATTGGAAAAACTTCACCACGGCTCATATTTATAAATTTTTAAAATTTTTACATATATAATAAAGTAGACTTACGAATCCATGAGTCAAAAGTCANCGCACTGTATATATATATTATTGACGTGGTAAGTTTAAAATCATTATTGGAAAAACTTCACCACAGCTCATATTTATAAATTTTTAAAATTTTTACATATATAATAAAGTAGACTTACGAATCCATGAGTCAAAAGTCAAAATGAGTCGACTTCTTGTGAACTTGATCTAAAAATTAAATGTCACTTTCACATTTTCAATTCAAAGTGATCTCGAATTCTCGAGAACTCGACATCTCGGATCAAAGTGGCCAAAAAACTAAAGGTTCACACCATGTGATCCTGGATTCCAAAATTCTAGCAAAAATTGTGTAATTAGTTTGCATTTTGAAAAATTAGAAATCACACAAGTGTTTGCCAATTATTACGTGTTGCAAATATATTATGGATCTGTTCTGTTTGCCGGTGCTCTAACTAAAAATCGATTTGACAGATCCAGATGAGATTTTCACTAATATATAGCCCATGTACTAGAAACGGACAAGTTCATACACGAGCCATATCCGTCAACTCCAATTTATTTATTTTTTATAGCTTTCCTGAGACTAATTTTACATTATGGGAATTTACATATTAAATAAGAACTCGAATATTCCAAATACTGGATGGATCGGAATAGAATTTTCATTATTGGATAGCATATGCATCAGCTCTGTCATCACCCGCGCAGTGTACAGTGAGTCTATACATTAGTGTCCCTATAGCCGAGGTGCTTTCGTTTTTGTATGCTTCTCCCATTCACTCAAATGTCGAAAATGGTGTATAGGTACTATATAGGGACTCGGCNTGTCATCAGCCGCGCAGTGTACAGTGAGTCTATACATTAGTGTTCCTATAGCCGAGGTGCTTTCGTTTTTGTATGCTTCTCCCATTCACTCAAATGTCGAAAATGGTGTATAGGTACTATATAGGGACTCGGCTATAGGGACACTAATGTATAGACTCCCTGTATGATACGCGCGCATTGGACGTGCATAGTTGATGTTGATATACGCAGTAAGTATAGCACCTGTGAAATTAACGTTTCATGCTCAATCAACGATTATATGCGCACTGAGCCCTCATTACCACACAACCGATCAACCTATCTCCTTACATCCCAACCGCAATCTATACTGCGCAACCGCCATCCCTACTCCCCTACCTTCCTCCATACCTTCCCACAGCCCTTTTTACCCTTTCTTTTTGTCTGTGAAAACGTATTTTTAAATTATGAGTGACATTAGATTCCAAGGGATTTTATCTATCTTTCAGTCTTTGTACAGCAATTGGCTAGGGCATGTAATATTGATCTCATTCTTCAATATCAATATTTCAATATTTCAATATTGATTACATATGAAAAGATTACGCAAGAATATAAACTTAAATTAAATTGGTAAAAAATTTTTTAATTATTTAAAAGTAAGTAATTTTACATAAAAGTGAGGATTTTCGACATTGAAATACTCTGGGTATGCTTAATATCAATATTTCAATATTACATGACCTTGACCTAATAATGGCTTTCCTTTTTAACTTATAAATCAACCATTTTCAACTCTATTGGTAAATATTTGAACCTACTCTGACGGACTTTNTATTGGTAAATATTTGAACCTACTCTGACGGACTTTCAAAAATTTGACTCGGAGTCAATGACTATGATCCCGAATCCAGAGTAGGCTTTTCATTGGTAATAAGAAAATTTTGTCATTGACAACCCGAGGGTCAAAAGTCAGAGTCACTCGAGTTCACAAAACCTTTGGTAATGTGAAAAGATGATCTTGGCCCACTNCCCGAGGGTCAAAAGTCAGAGTCACTCGAGTTCACAAAACCTTTGGTAATGTGAAAAGATGATCTTGGCCCACTGAACCAGGTTCAAAAGTCAAAAGTACCTATTGGTAATACGAACCTTAATGTACTTAGTTCAGGTTATAAAAAAGTAGTGGTGAAGTTGGCAGAGATTTTATTATTATTTTTTTTTATTTTTTATTATTATTTCCCACTCCTCCCATAAATCTTCATCAGATATCAATCTTCAGAGAAATNTTTTTTTTTTATTTTTTATTATTATTTCCCACTCCTCCCATAAATCTTCATCAGATATCAATCTTCAGAGAAATTTTTGTACATTTGAAGAGGTGATTCATAGATGTGAAAAGTAAAATAAAAACTACGGAAAAGTTTTCTCTTCTCAATAAAATATTAAGATTAGAATTGAAAAGGTTGATAATATAATAGTTGAAGTAAAAAAAATTTGTTTGAGTCTGGGTAAATTGTAAAAATGTAAAGTTTGTAACTATGGATTGAGTTTCCAGTGGATTTGTTTTTGAGTAGAATAGTGTTGGATTGGCGGGATTAGGGAGTGGATTAGTGGTTATTTGTTCCATTATCGTTTCCTTGGAAGTGATTAGGTATTTTATGGGGCGGAAGGAGACTTTCTTCATCAACTCTTCCTATAATCTCATCCAATCGAATTTAAACCATTCTTCTTCCCGCCAAGAGTCATTTAAGCAATGGAATCAGAATCATAAACTCCCGCCATTGTTCCCACTTCCTCATAACTGTCACTCGCATCCACTCCCAAAAACTTGACTTTAACAAAAACTTTCTCCTTAAGAAATCTACATTTTACAATCTCTCCTCAACTATTTCAAAACTCTCTCTCTCTCTACAACTTTCCAACAATAAAACCTACCCACCTCAACGTATAGTTTCCATTTCATGACTTATGATATCATATGAACAAATTTTATAGGCACATGTGCTCTTCAAAAACTCACCAAGTGGTTACTTTCGATAAAAAAATTTTTATACTATCCCTTCCTACTTAAGAAAAAAAATTTCTTTTTCTTGTTTTTTTCTTCTTCCTTCAAAGTTGAATTTATTCAAATTTACCACCAAAAAAAAAATNAATTTACCACTATTCCAAAAAAAAAAAAAAATTTTTTTTATAGAAGGGAATAATCCTTTCACTTAATTCTTAAACCTGCTGAAGTTCAAAGAAATAACCAGTATTAATAAGAAATTAAGTGTGCAACACATTAAAATAATAGTAATTGGGTATAAAGTTGAGTATACTATCACCACTTCTATTCCCATGAGCAAAAGTGAGTTATATCTATTGTATTTACAATGATAATAGAAACCATGAGAGTGAAATTATCCAATCAAATTTATAAAAAAAAAATTTTTTTTTTAATATAATATTTGATTTCTCTACAATATCAAATTATAATAACCTTTTTTGTAAAAAACAAACATATTTTTTTTTGATTCTCACTGCCGCTAACTTCACCACCACAGTCTTATGGTTTCTAACATAATGTATTAACTCACTTTTACTCTTTTTAATAAATAAAAATAGTGAAAATATACACTTAAAAAAATGTTATTCCTAAAACTCTGTCATCTGAGTAGTTGAATAACTTTAATTTCCAGAGGTAATTGGGTCCTTTTCAAAGAAACTCAATGTTGGATTTGTAGAATGAAATTGATTTTTTTTTCTTTCTCCCGACAGTATATTTGGAAAGTAATGAATGGAGGGAATTTGGAATGGGAATCCGTTTGACCTGAGGTTTTTGGTTGAGGCTCATTATGTCCTGAGCCTCTGAGGATGATTTGGTTTTGATTTCTAGAGAAAATGGAGAAAGTAGAGAAAGTAGAGGGGTACTCCATCCGGAGAGAGAAAGTGGTGGAGTTAATTAGAGAGAACGCATGAGTAATTGTTAGGATTAGCAAACTCTCCTAGAAAATCATTCCTATCCAATTCTAAACAAACGAGAACATTTACCTTCCGCTAGAAATACAATTTTGAAAGAACCGCAGGTTACAGTCAAATATTTCTCTAAGACCTACCACTTCTATAATCACATCAGACACGGGGAAGAACGGAGTCGGAAATATAATCTCATTTTCTTACACGTTAGGAGACTTTTAGTTACACGCTCATAATAAACTTAGAATATTTCAATCAAACCTAAAACTTTTAGACTAAAAAAAATGTGTAAAAAAATTATTAGAATCATTCTAAAAAAAAATATAATAATAATAATAGTAATAATAATAATAATAATAATAATAATAATAATAAATCAATGATACAAGAGTAATCAAACTTTTTAGAGTTTGTTTTTCATCCCTTTTCTTCAAAAAACTTGAAGGGAAGTCAATAGACAAGTGTGGGAAAATCACAAATTCAAAAATATGGTTTGAAGTTAGCATACGCTCAATTTCTTTTTTTTTTCCTCACATTCAATTTCATTTTNGACAAGTGTGGGAAAATCACAAATTCAAAAATATGGTTTGAAGTTAGCATACGCTCAATTTCTTTTTTTTTTTCTCACATTCAATTTCATTTTTCATTGTTTTCTTCCCTTAAACTCACTCCTCACTTGAAAATGAATGAGATATTGTCCGCCAACTTTTACATTTGAAATTTCACGCCGACAATTAACTACCCTTAGGTGGTTTATATATAAATAAAAAAAAAAAAAATTTAATTTTAGTATAATTGAAAAGAAGAGTTTTGATTACTCTTGTCTCGAAGAAAAAATGTGTGATAGATGTATTAAAGTATAGAGTTTGTTGAAGGTAATGAATAAATTAGAGTTGAAGTTAAGAGGAAATAAATCAAAGAGGACTGGTCTAATATGTACTATATGAGACTCTTATAGGATAGAGGCGTATATAAAAATTATATTTTACAAGTTCCCACCTATGTAAAAAAATGGTTGTTTAATTATATATATCCGTTTGAGGAGGATGAGAAAAGGAATGATTAATGATTCTTAGAATGAATGATAGTCTCAATATTAAACATGTTTTCCATAAATCAGGATGGAATTGCTACGAGAAAGGACTTCCGGTAGTCTACATAGGAAATGAAAGATGGGAAAACAAGGGAAACTCCTACTTATCAAAATCGTTTAATCTCCCATACACTACTACTCTATTTATTTTTTTATTTTTAAAAAAAAAAAAAAAAAAACTAATTTTGAAGAACATGTATCTATTAAAAATTTTCAATTTATCAAAAAAAATTTTAATGATCAGTCTAGAAATTATGTAATTTAATCAAATTTATGGGCGGGTAGAGTGAAGTCATGATTTGAGTTTGAATTTCCGCAGGCGGTAAATTCAAATCTCTCAAAAGTAGAAAGTTGAATGACCTTTTCAGTTATCAGCCATTTGTCTCTCTTTCTTCCTCATTTGAAGTTGTTGATAGTTTTGAGATTTTTTTTTTTTTTTTTTTTTTTTTTAGTTTAATTATTGTTTAATTTTACGTGAATTAATCTAAATTGGACCAATACAGTGGAATTAAGTCCAAGTTTAGAATTTGGTAAGTGATATTATTTAATTTGTTGTTATAAAATAATAATTATTATTGTTATATTGTTATGTTGTTATTTATATTGTTAAAATTTTTGACTATGGGTGTACGGGTGTTTAAAAAATTTCGTGAGTTAAGTTTTGAGACTGTAGAGTTCTCATTTTAAGTAATAATAACTGTTTTTAGTCTGAACACTCCCTCGTAATGCCAATAATTATATAAAATTGAGTTTATGAATTAATATAAGTACTCTCATGTATTACATTAAAGAAATAAGTTCAAAGTGGAATTGAAAAAGATAAAAAAAAAAAAAGTTTAAAAATTAAAAAAATTTTATTTTAAAAGTTTTAAAAATAGTTATAGAGCCTTGAGGTCTGAGTCTGAGTGGAATTGTATAATTTCTAGAGAGAATTCACTGGGGAGTGATGAGAAATGTTTATGATGACGGAATGAATTTAATAATCTCAAATTCAAAATTTCCCGCACTCATCATTCATCTTCTCATTACATAAGTCAATGGATGAGCTCCAATCATCAAAATCAACAAATGCAGACTCATTTATTTGGTAGCTAATCAGGAAATTTATCCAACTCAATAACTACAAGAGTCTGATTAATATGAATATAATATTACATCCGCTCCAACGAATTTTGAATTTCCTACTCAACCACTTTTGAGAGGAAAAGAAAAATTTTAAATAACGTTTCTAATTTTATTATAGAGAAATTTTACGTGATAAGTACTGGATTAGCCAAACTTTTAGATCTGTGTGTCGTAGAAATGTGAGTTTAAAATATTAATTCGTATCAAGTGTAAGACTTTTTTGAAATTAATAATTTTAATTTTTTTTATCAATGAATTACTAACAAAAGAATAGTAATTTTTTTAAATAATGTGTTAGACTGTTGTTAAAATCAACAGATGAAATTCTTCTTTTTTTTTCTTCTACGACATAGGATCCAAAAGTTTGAGAAAATATATGAGCCCCTGGTACGAATAAATCAAGACTTACACAGGACTGTCGAAGAGGATATTTCGAAAACTTTCAAAATTTATTTTTCCTTTTAACCTTTTACCTTTGTTGAAATAAAAAAAAAAAAGTATTGAAATTTTCATTCTTGTAATTCCAAAGTTTCAGACTCAAATTTCACCAAAATTATTCTAATTCCATTGATCTTCATCATTTCCTCAATTTTTGAAGAGAAATCCAACTTTTTCCTTTTTTGTCTTTCCGTTCTATATTTGAAAATTCCCTGGGAATTTATGGATGAATTTTAGGTTTCTTTGGTTATGTCTGGAGGGGCTTCAATTCAAAACCTATTTTTAGACAGCTTAAATCTTGATAACACATTTTCAGCCTCGGAAACTCTTCTAGGTTTACTTTCTCTTTCAAAAAAAAAAAAAGTCAAGAAAGGACCTCAGCTGGAACAACATTCCATAGGATTTCTACAAAAAAGGTTTTCAAAAAAAAAAAAAAAAACTACATCAGACTCACTTTTCCTGTCATCTCTTCTGTTTTCAGTAAACCCTGCCACTTTCTCTTCAAAATTTGATTCTTATCAATTCCACTCTCTTGTCAAAGCAAAAAAAAAAAAAAATTTTTTTTTTTTTTCACATGAATTCCGTCACTATTTATAAGTCAATCATAATTTTATAAACTGAATTTCTTCACACGAAACATTTTATTAATAACGGGGGGATATGAAATGAAGTACCAATTACAGCACTGCTTCTTGTAACAATAAAAGCTTTATGACAGTCTAGAAGAAGTCGGTGTTTAATTCGTACTAGACTAAGAAAAATTCGTCCTTAGAGTTTTTGCCTGCCCGGTTGTAATTTTCTTTGAAGTAAAACCCGGTGTCACACATTACATTAAAAATATATGAACAGTACGACAAATTCTACTCTATTTTGAGAGGAAAAAGTAAAATGAGTTTGTTTAAAAATAAATGAGAAAATGAATTTTCTTAATTAAACTTCTACCTGNTTTAAAAATAAATGAGAAAATGAATTTTCTTAATTAAACTTCTACCTGTTCTTGCAAATCGTAGTGAAAATCTATTCGTATACATGGACAAAAGAAAGTCCTATACTATCACTAAAATTACCCATTTTTAGTTCAATTTGGTAGTTACAAAAAAAAATTTTTTTTTTTTTTTCCCAGACTGGGAGAGCGGGAATTTTAAAAATTCTCAAATTAAAACTTTGTTCGTGTAATTTAAAATTTCTGTCGTTTTAAAATTTTTAACTTTCTGCTTCCAGAGTAATTCCCTTACTGTATTATGNGTTCTTGCAAATCGTAGTGAAAATCTATTCGTATACATGGACAAAAGAAAGTCCTATACTATCACTAAAATTACACATTTTTAGTTCAATTTGGTAGTTACAAAAAAAAATTTTTTTTTTGTTTATCCATTCCCCTTTCCCAGACTGTTTGGGAGAGCGGGAATTTTAAAAATTCTCAAATTAAAACTTTGTTCGTGTAATTGTAATTTAAAATTTCTGTCGTTTTAAAATTTTTAACTTTCTGCTTCCAGAGTAATTCCCTTACTGTATTATGNTTGTAATTTAAAATTTCTGTCGTTTTAAAATTTTTAACTTTCTGCTTCCAGAGTAATTCCCTTACTGTATTATGATTTCAAAGTGTCAGAACCAGTTGGTAACTACCTCATTCATCATTTTTACTGCTGAATTAGTAAACAGGACTCTACCTTTGATTCCGTTTTCAAGAATTACAGAGTCAGAGAAAAGGAAAGTAAGTTGTTAAATTATTAAAAGTTTTTTTTTTAAGTTTACTTTAGGGTTTGAGAGAAAAACCTGAGGAAATTAGAATTAGGATCAAAGTCTCTCTATTCGGTGTAGTCAGAGCTTAATGAGATTTCATTAAGATTGAACTTTTGTGTGAGAAATCTCTGTAGGAGGTTTATCAGAATTAGAGGTGAGTGCGGAGAAAAGGAGGGGAAATTTAAGAATAACAGAAGAGTCTACATAAATCTCTCTCCTGAGAATATATTTTTCTGCTAGAACGTTGGAATATGTTGATGAATTTTGTAGGTTGGCGGCTCTTTGGGAAGAGAGAGAGAGAGAGAGCGTTAAAGTTCCATAAACCCAGTTAGGCATCCCATTAGAATCACCAGGAGAAACTCTAAAAGTTCCATCTCATAAATATTTAGATATCAGGGAGCCGCATCCCACGCACACACGCACCCTCTCGTCCTCTTCCCTCATACTCCTAAAGTCTTACTCTTAACGTATACACAAGAGGACTTGTGATTTATAACACCACATTCACATCCTTCCTTTTATATTACACAAACTTTTATAATAACAACATTACTTTTGTTGTTAATTTTATCAACCAAATGGGTCCTTACTTGAATCAAGTCACTGAGCGTCATGAGGTGGAAAGCAAGTGGAATATTCTGTACAAGAGGTCTCAAGGTATTAGTAGAGTCTTGTGCTAGTCAACGACTCTCACGCCATTCTTTTAGGTTTGTGTTTTCTTATTCTTAGACTTCATAAAGTGCTATTCAAAGTCTTGTGCCATTCACAAAGTCTGTGTTGTCCTTAGAGCTCACACTATTCATAGAGTTTCAAGCTATTCATAACAGCCTTGTGTTATTTCACCATCATCTACAGCCAGTTGATCTAACTTCTATTTACAAGCAGCTAATTTTGAGTCTTAATTATTGTCCAGTTTTTGGAACTATTCCAGCAGTTCAGTAGACCTAAATTGTTAAGGTCGAACCTGCTAGGTAAATTTTAAGACCTGAGTTTATTAATTTTTGTAAAATTTTTCAAAAAAGTTATATAACTCATGAAAATCACGATCATAATTAAAAAAAAATGTCATTCTGTACTGCAAACAGAGGTTATAAAGTGTTAGAATGACTTGTGTAAATTGGAAATCTCTTACTAAAGGCTGCAAACACAAATTGAATTATCTGTAAAATTTGAGAAAGTTTTTGGTTAACATTCTCCAAAGTCCATCCAAGTCAATTGAAATCCATATTCAATTCAATTGGCCAACTTTTTCCATTCAATTTCTCCAATAGGAAAAGAGGGAAAGTGAAATTGGAAGACTTGACTTGAGAAAACTACCGTCATTTTTTTTTATTAGATATAACATTTGTGAATACAGTGAAAATCGGTTATAAGACTTTTGGCCAACTATTCGTCATATTTGTTACAAATGATGACCAACCTCGTTATAAGACCAAACGGTTATAAAGATCGGGGTTTCTCGATTGCCAAACAACTCTCACAACCGATTTTTACTCTAACTTCAAAGAAGAGTAAAAACCGGATAATCATTTAAAATACTAAAAAGTCAAAATTACATTCCAAGTTACTGTAATTTTTACCTCATTATTACTAGAGTCCTTGTTAACTTTTCAATTTTGTATTACTGCTAGAAGAATCAGAAATTTATTCTCACCTTGAAATTTTTGTAGCGTAGATGGAGTCTGTAGTTTAGAATCGACAGTGCCATCTGTCAATTCTCTTCAACTTAAAATAAAATTAGGAGAAAGTTGAAAAGGTAAAGAAAATTATTAAGATGGTGGTGGTCTGCTTTCTTTCAATTTTGAGAAATATTTTTTTCGATATCCTACTTTGGAAATATAGCATTGAATTCAAGTGTTACAGAATTGATCTAATGTAGCCTATAAATTAGGTTTTCCAGCGAACGTCGGTCTCTTAGTCACATTGCTTGTTCAAACCCAATTCTTAACACATTGCATCTAGTTTTCAGCTTTCTTGCACATAAATAATATCTATTAAATAAAGTTATTTCTAATTCATATAAATAACACACCCAATTTTCATATTTATTGAAATTATAGAGAAACTGAAGGGAAAATGTACGAAAATCCAAACTTAAAATGGCTACAGCGTAATATTATGACAATCTTTGAACTGAAAGATATGAAACATTTTGTTTCAGTGATGAGTATTCTAAAATAATAATCAAAAATGTTGACAAAGTCTTAAGAAATAATTGACACGATTGACTTAAGCGATTCTTCTCCTCTAGTATGCATCAATTACAATTTGCCACATTTCATCCTGTAAAGGCATCATTTGCATTTTAAACAGACTGCACATCATAGCGTGCCTCTCACATTAAATGGTTATACTTTAGAGATAAGAATTTCAAATTCTATTTCTAAAAACTAGTTGTATTCACACGAATATTACTAGAATTAAGGGAGTACGTTGCAAAAAAAAATTGTGAAAAATGGCTCGTTAGGTTTGTCATTTATCAACATATTCAAAACAAATTTGCCTTTACAAGAGGTACGCGGTAGAATGTAGATTACACACGACGAAATACAGTCCTCTCAACACTTATCAAACCAATTGTTACTTACAAAAATGACTACAAATTACGAATCGTATCACACCACCCATCATCACAAATACCAAGATTAAAATCCAACCTAATGTTTCAGTATTACAATGAGTTACGAATACATACAATTACGTCTAAACTAGAATATTATGGCTTTTCTAAACATGATTACCGTCGGAGAGTCTTGATTTCAAAATAGAAAGTTAAAGAAATCCATCACAATTATATTAGACTAATTGAGATTCCCATGAAACGGGTGGGACTCAACCTAGAAGGAAACGGTGCTAAAAGCTGTTATTTGTACTTGGGTTCTTTCTTCTTGAATGGGAGTGGGAAGAATGAATCGTATAATTAAATTACTCATGTTGGTGTAGTTTCCCTATATATCACAAGATGATGTCTTTTTCTAGTCGATACCCTTGGAAAGTGAGTTCTCGAGTAGAATGTCTACATCGTCAAGGGGTTCGAGGACTTGGACGAGGTAGGAAAGGAGGTGGGGATCTCTTAGAAAAGACTGCTTCTCATACATGTCTGCAGTCACAGGACACGATGACAGTTGAGCAGGGAGTCGATGCAAGAGGTGTTCCCTGGAACAATAAAAAATGGGAGAAACATTACAATTTCCCCAAATATGTAACAACTCAGTTTAATTTTTAACTGCTAAAGTTTTACCTAGCACAGAGACAAATTAGAAGTTGGAACTTCCCATCCTTGCCCAAACTCTCTGCGCATGATTGTATTTTTTGTGTGAGTTCAATATAGGTTCTCATGGACTCCACTTGCTCACTCCATTCCCCTTCATCAGATGCACTGACTCCAAGTAACTCTTCGCTTAGTTCTGACTCACAGAACTCCATTACTCGGACTTTAAAAACGAATAAGAAATTTATCCTGAACACGACTATTTTGCAACTAAACCTTACGAAAGTAGTCCCAGATGTAAAAATTCCTGGTAAAGAGGCGACTTGACTTAAATCCATATTGAAAAACTTGCTCCAATGCGGCAACCAGTCCAATTTCACCACATAGAAGTACAGTAAGGCTTCCTTTATCCCGATCCGTTTTGTTATGATATTTCACGATATTATTCAAAGCGTTTCCTACAATGTTTGCAAACAATAAAGAAAAGCAATCTTTCTAATCCTAAGATTCATCTACTCTATTACATCATCTTTTAAGTTATACAATTCAAACTTTTCGAATTCAATTTTCATTTTTCAAAATTGTTCATCTAAAAACCTAAAAGGTGTAGAGGTTTCAGATTCTAAAATGGCTCACCTAGAAAGTCTTGAATATCGGGGACAGAACCTCTGGTGTCAAATGACCTTCTTGGGACACTGGGACTCCGCGCACGCGGTGGAGTCCTTAAGCGATTTTGATCTGGAACCTCTTCCCCATCGCAGTAAGGTTCACCTACAAGAAGACGCTCAGTAGACCCGTCTTCAACGTCTCGACCCAACCAATGACTACATGGAAATCTAAAAAAAAAATTGTACAATTTCCTCTGTAATACTTCGAAAGACGAGAATTTGAAAAAATATACAACTTTTACTTTATTCTGTGGAACACTTCAAAAATTAAATTTTGACTAAAATTATACTTACTTCGTGGAGAGTCCTGTGAGTTCATTCCTGACGATGACATGATCAACCATGATTTTTGGTGAGACACCGCTGTTGTCATGTCCAATTCGGAGAGAGAGCAGAAGACCCAAATTCTTGTGCTAAATTAAACAAGAGTTTTCATCTCATCAATTTCAATAAACTCCTTCTTCCTGTTAATATTTACCTGGAAAAGAAGGTCTAGGCTATTTTTTGGCACAGGAACCACTCCCGTTTCACCCAATGTCCCAGAAACAGTCACCCACATGTTCGCCGTAGTCGTTAATCTCCGTGAAGGAAAAATCAAAACTCGATAAGGTAGTACTGTACAAGAAAAAATAATGTAGCAAATTTTCAATTTTTGTCAATTCTGAACGTGAGTGTATGAAATCCTAAGGTTTACCTATGTTGGTGTATGTATTTGTGAAGCAGAAATAGTCAACTGCATTGAGCGTGAGCAGATGGTAAAGGAACTGCTCCCTTTCTTCTTCCGATCGGAGGAAAGACGTTCTTTTGTAAAAACCCCGCAAAAGTTCATCGTCAGACAACAGAGCCCTCAAGTGCTTAGAAAGTACCTTCTTCTCTAGAGACAGACGAATCCAAGCTCTAAAAAAAATGAATCAATTCTAACAGACATTCTACGTCTTATCATAACTTAATAATCGTTTTTACCTTGCATATCCTATCTCTGTTTTGATTTCTGTGATCCCTTGGATGTTTCTAAAATTGAAGTAATATTTAAATAAAAATATTATCCATAAATTCACTTTCATAAAAGTCTTCGAGCAAAGGCTTTCATAGTGGAAAGAAAAGAATCAAAAAGAAAAGAATGAAAATATATGTTTGCTCCACCAATTGGACTCAAACCATCCAAAAAGCCAAAAGCTTCACCTCATGTCAGATGCAATGGAGACTGGAAGTGGCCTTAATGTCGGGAGTTCAATGATCCTTGAACGACTTCGATTTTCTCGTTTTTCTGGAGACTTACGAGAATTTTCCGTTCCACCGGCACTGGGACTCGAATTCATGTTCAGATTCAGCTCCATGGCTCGGGCGGATAAACCTGCATAAGACGAGAGTCAGACAAGAGAATAGAAAAAGGTAAAAGATAACCAATCAAATAAAATAAAACTACTTCAGTATTGAACGACACCCATCCATCCTATTTCCAACACTTTAGACATTTGAGAGCACCCTTTGCCTCAGGCAAAAGTAATATTTTGGAAAATTAAAATTCAGTAAACAAGAAAATAAATATAATAGAAAAAAAAATCAAAAGGTTAAGAGTGTAGTGCATACTGTCGAGGCGTTTTCGTAGAATACACCAGGCCAGAGCTGCATGAAATTGTAATATAAGAAAGTAATAATAATATTAGAAGTAAGATATAGTTCTCATTGGGAAGATTTGATTAGATTTTGATTGATCAATTTACCTGGGGACAGGAACTGTGGGTCGAGTGGTTTATTGGTATCTTTAGAAGCCTCGGATTCCTCGTAGTTGGAAAGAAAATTCCAGAGTGGGCTCCTGCCCTTTTGTTTCACATGGAGTCCATGTGCCCAAATTCTCTCTAAGAGGTCACAGAGTGACGCCACGAGTGTATTTTCCTCCACTCCCACGATAGATACTTCACCATGACCCAGAGCAACTGCTTCTGCACCCATTTTTTCAACCAGCATCCGTTTTGTCTTACTCTTGCACTCCTAAGAAAAAAGCAATGAAGTTTTTAACAAAACAATGAAGTTTTTTTACTTTTATCTTTCGTCCCAAAAATGACTTCCCAACTCTCTATTTATAAATGAAATAAGAACTGAATAAACCATTTTGATATGAATGACAAAAAAAAACTAGTTGAGTGCTATTATATTTGACATACCTGAAGCAACTGTTTCACAAATTCCCAGTTAGCTTGAGCGATGGAAGCAGGACTTGAACTTGTTTCAGTAGGAACAAACACACTACGGATCGAAGAATAATCTCCATTCGTCGAACTAATGGACATGTCCTTCATGATTACCTCACTCCGATTTCCTTCTCTCAGCAACTTGCCCATTCTGAAAGCACACAGTAACTCATCGTCTTGTTTAAATTTAAATTCTTTAGGTGATGATCACCTTGTTTCAGCTGGATTCACATTTAGAATTGCTTTGTTGAGAATAGGAAAAGAGGATTTTGGAAGGAAAGTTCCTTCTTCGCTACTCACTTCCTGTGGGAATGGAACCGTGAAATCAGGATTGGGAAACCGTTTCTCAATTATCTCTTCCGTTTCTCTGATCGTGAGGCAAGGCTCATAGGATGGCGTACGAACCAAACTCTCTCCGTATTTACTCCTGTGTGCAAAAGATAAAATATAGAATAAAATAAAGGCGATGATCTGAGACAATAAGGAGCGCATATAAACGTCAAATGTATTTTTGACCTTCCGATGTACGGAGTCTCCAATCGTGTTAATTGAATGATTACGATAGAGGGGATTGATAGAGGATATAACTTTAAGTAGTGTTGAAGTTTTATTATTAGATTTTTTAATTCGTGGCCATTCCAATTTTTTTTCACAGAAGGTCTATTTGTTAAGGCGTGCATAAATTTGATTTCAAAGAAGTGCGTAAAAATCTGTTTCTTAGCGCATTAATTTTAGATACCGGAGGATTTTGATGCGTTGTTCGAATAGATTGAGACTAGGATCAACTTCTCCACTCATGCTTGCTATCTTCCTGTCAATGAGTGTGGCAAACATCTGCGTCTCCAGGAAACGAGAGAGAAATGGCAAATTTTGATCTGGTTGATCCGAAAGGAACGTCGCTTTGTCAAAATTATGAACAAGAATTCGACCAGGATCCTTCAAAGCAACAAAAGAGACACATATTCAATTAAACAATTCAGAAGACAATTTCCCCAGCACCCTTCGGCTAGAGAGCAATAAGAATTTAAATAAATCCATAATTCAAAAGTACTTGATCCGGTTGAATAACAAAGTGGTCATAAGATGAAAAAATATGTACGAATCGATTGAAGAAGATTTCCCTTATTGCGTTGTTCAGTTTGAGATTCTGAAGAAACTGTTCGTCTTTGTATGAGTCTCCCACTTCGATTGTTTCGCCAATTTCTATAAAGTACACAAGTACAAGAATTATAATTTATTACTACGTTCTCAAAATTTAATAGTCGACTCGTATATTTTAACTTATTACAAAACTTACATCCTGTATCATAAATTAAACCGTAACGCGAAGCCAAGGACACAATCTTACCATTTTTCTTAGAGACGGATAAAAGAGTGAGAATGGTTTCTGATTGGTTGGTTGACTGGACCGCGTCGTTGAGTGAGTGGTACTGAGTAGAGATGTTGAGATGGGAACCATTGAGCGAGAGTGATTCTTCGTTACTCGACATTCCCGAATCAGAATCATGTGACCAAGAACCATGAGAAGACTTTCTACCCCGTACACGTCGAATTCGGTACGGAGAAGTTCCATTCCTCCCACATCTGTAGAAACGAGACAGTCAGAATTTATTATCCCAAGATAATTAATTTAATTACTTGTGGAAAGTCCGGATGTTCACTTTGTACGTGGTGAGTAGGTCCGCAAGCTCTTGTATGAGTTCTGCCCTCTGTGGGAAAGTTGGTAAGTCCTCTGGTACCTGGACGACTGAGTTATCTATGTCTACAAAACAGAGATTCGCTTCACATGGGATAAAATCCTTGCACTCCGTCGCTTGAGCGTGGAGACCCATGACAAAAGGAACTGGAGCATCGAGAAAGTGATGGAGTGTCGATGGCAATATTGGCACATAAACGTGTTCCCAAAGGAAAGGAAACAAGACCCCGGTCATACACTCTGCCACCACCATGAGCCGATACAAGTCTACAAGATATAAACAACCAATGGCACTAGAACAATTTATCAGTCTCATTTTTACGAATCAATTAAATTTTGACAGCATCGACAAGATTAAAAAATCCAAAAAGTTTTTATGACAATGGAGGTTACGTACCTTTTGAGTAGAGCAGGATTTGGTTCTCGAGGAGGAGACAAGTAAAGAGTTGAAGGACCGCTTGGAGGTCGAGGAGTCGAAAGAGATCAGCTAGACAGTAGTCAAGGAGCGGGAGTTCGTTTGATTTCGGTCTTGCGTATACGAGCTTCTCTCCGAAACAATGGAATTTGACGCTTCGACCAGGTGGAGGGAGCGGGACAGCAAACAAGAGGTTATGCACATAACTTTCTATACTGTAATCCCCATTTCCATACTCCGTTAGGCTGGAAGCAAACGCAATTGAAAAATCCATCACTTGATACAAAAAGGTTTTGTTTTAGCTAGTTACTAAAACTTCATCCGATGCAACATTTTTACAATCAGTGAGCTCGATTCGGAAGACCAACCATTAGAGAAAAGGGAAAAAAAATAATATTAAGTTGAAAAAAAAAACTTAAAAAAAAAAGTTTTTCATGTAAATATTAATTTTTTTAAACCTGACGTTTTCAGACTGAAAACGTTATAAAATATTGTTAGAATTAGAAAAAACATTAGAAGATTTGTCAAACACGTATTTTCATACAAGCCGCTTCATCACTGACTTGCTTTTTGGACATACCTATAAAGTCCGATTAGAAAACTCCTCGCTACTTGAACATACGGTAGAGGGCATATAAGAGCAATTGCCTTTGTGACGTATAGTTTGTCCTTGGAGGCGTCGTAAAAGCTCTGAACAGTCGTGAGTGAGTTCTGCTTGTGTGCTGCGAGTTTGAAATGTCGCGGGAGGGAGCGAGTATTGTTGTCTTCGGCACAGGTCAAGTACTGTCCTCTTCTCCTTTGACCTGTCCCTGTAGAATGATGAAGAGCACCGGAACCATTTCGAATGTTCTTGTTTTGAGTCGCCCTCCTCTCTTGATAACTTTTGGCACTCGAAAGCTCAGTCAGGTGCATTGCCTGCTCAAAACAAACATTTGGATAAACAGAACTCGATAATAAAGTTGACTCTTGCTCATCTCATATCTTTACCTGGAGCGTCTGTATGGCACCAGTCACATGTTTACTTTTGACCTCTTCGAAGAAAACGTAGCTGAAACCGAAAGTTCTCGATCCATTCTCTCGAGTGATGATGAAGGAGTGGAAACAAGGATCCAGTCCATGTTTCTGAGTTCGAAATATCAATCCACTCGGCAAACACAACTGTAATAACAAATAAAAATAAGTCAGGAGAAATGACAAGCCTTCTCAATTATTTACCAAAACACTTCTGAAAACATTTAAATAGTTATGTGTGAAAACAAGTTTTTGATATTATAGTAGAACGTTGTTCTCTGACCTTTCGAATATGCCACAATCCTTCAATAATGACAAGTCTACGAGATAAATTTTTTTTAAACTATTTAGTAATTCCATATTCTCCAATAGGCGCTTTCTGTAATAGTTCATAATTTTATCTTTTCTCGCGTTTCAAAAACTGTTTAATTATTATATCTATCAAATTTTGGACATTTTTCTACACATTTTGAATATTTTTGAGTTTGACTAAAGGACTTTATTAAATAAAATATAAATTTAAACACGTACATTTCTCACTGCATCATTGTCAAATGGATTCCATGAAACATTTTCTGGATAGTGAGCCAAGATTTTTGGTTTGTAAGATCGTTCCAGTGGAGTACAATTTCCTAATTCACCTGAAATATTAATTAATTTATTTCATCAAAATTCGTATATTACCCTAATTCCCGGTGTATAACCCGCGGATTATCTAACGATTTTGACTCTTACTCTGGCAAAAAATGGCGGTGCGGGTTATAAACGAGAGCGGATTATTGAAAATTATTGAAAAAATATTTAAATACAAAAATTATTTTTGGTTAATTTAGTCATCACATCCGTCAAACTCATCACCAATTAGCTCATTTTCCGAATCGGAGTCGACTTCCATTTGATTGGTTGAAACTTCTTCTTCTTCATCAATCTCCATTACTTCCGAGTTTGAAATTTCAGACTCGTAGACAGGTGAAGTGTTCGGTTTTCTTCACTTTAGAGCTCATTTTTTATGTTTACTTACACTAATTTTTAACTAATATTCAACAAATATGAAAATAAAACAATAAAAAAAAATCGGATTATCAGCGAGGGCGGATTGTACAATAAATTTTTTTGGCGCTAAAAGTCTGCAGATTATAGACCCGGAATTAGGACAGTTAAAATTCGACATATTTACAACATTTACCAATTATCAATTTCTCCTAAACTTCTCATTCAATTTCCTTTAGACAATTTACCTAAGTTGATCTCAACATTTCAAAAAATTCCGTTGGATAGTTTAGTAGAAATTGATAATAGGTCAAATTTTTATAAACCCCTTTCCCTTTTGTAAACTGAACAAATGAGACAAGGTAAACCCAACTTTCCCAAAAAAAAAAGAGAATTCTTCCGTGCGCATAATTTGCTAGAGATTTTACAAAGTAAGGAAAGGGAGAATAATTGATTCTCTAAAAAACAAGTTAATACTCATCAGTCATCACCACCCCAAAAATAAAAACAAAAAAAAAATGGCCATCAGAAGACCGTGGAGGCATTGGCACAGTTTTATCTCCTCATTCATCACATGCTCGACGAACCGAAGAACATAATGCCATTGCCAACCTGTGGAAACAATAATTAACTCAAAAAGCAAACACAACCCTCATCGAACGCTTAGTTAATTATTATACAGAATCCAATGATTTTGATAATTTAGAAAAGTAACGAATTTAAAACAATCAAATTCTGAATTTTGTAAATTTTTAACGGAACCTTATGAATAATATTTCCGAAAAAGTTAATTATAATTTTTTGTAAAAATAACTTACTTGTTCCGTCAGCTTCGTATGATTGTAAAACTTCGAGTCCAGAATTGTAATCAAGTCCACAAATTACAAAATAGTCAGCAAATCGTGAGGCTGGAAGGCTAGTCACTTTCCTTCCACCACTGCCACTCATTTCTTCGGCCTCACGTATCCTTACTACTGTTGAACCAAAGTAAAATTCACTTTGGTGAATGAACCAATCTTTCTAATGTGTCTTGTAAATCTTTCAACAGCTCCACCACCACTAATGTTTTATTCTCCCAATATCCAACCCAATATCAGGACAAGATCCAACTAAAGAACGATACTCCTTGTCCTCCTTCAATATATACACAGCTTCCTCTCCTCGTATCCTCTACAAACAAAAATTACAAGTCTTAAATTTAAATGGATATTAATCTTCATTAGCCACTAACAGTGGAGATAGAGGGGTTTATGCAATTCTTATCTCTCTCTTGCTTCCATAAAATTCGTACTGAATTTGAGCTACCCAGCAAAAACTAAGATGTAACTTAATATTTGTCTCAATCGTTGAGAATATGCACCTTAATTTTTACTAATTTTAAGTAAGTTTTATCACAAGAAAAATTTTATCAGTCGAGGATTTCAACTAAAAAGCTTGAAAAGTTTATGAAACTGCAACCTATAACTCGAATTTTGTTTACCCATTTTTCTGACTATTTTTTTCATGCATCATGTATTTGAGCGGTAGTAAACTCTTACTTTATAAGTTCTTATTAGTACTTTTTTGCCCCCCTCCTCCTGCTCTTTGATCTTATCTTTCATAAANACTCTTACTTTATAAGTTCTTATTAGTACTTTTTTGCCCCCCTCCTCCTGCTCTTTGATCTTATCTTTCATAAATATAAAGATGCTCAGTCACCGAATAAGAACCACCACAAATCCTTTCTACATTTATATTAGACTTTAAGTAGATTGAACCCTGCGATAAACGTTACAATTTATCCTTCAACATCGACCTTATCCCCCACGCTAATCACAGTAATTGGAAACTAGTCACGTCAATACAACTTAACTTGTCAACCTCCAACATTGTTCAAATTCAAGTCTACTAAAATGAAAAAAAAAATTAATGTCTCAAAATTAAATTNACTCTTACTTTATAAGTTCTTATTAGTACTTTTTTGCCCCCCTCCTCCTGCTCTTTGATCTTATCTTTCATAAACGTAAAGATGCTCAGTCACCGAATAAGAACCACCACAAATCCTTTCTACATTTATATTAAACTTTAAGTAGGTTGAACCCTGCGATAAACGTTACAATTTATCCTTCAACATCGACCTTATCCCCCACGCTAATCACAGTTAATTGGAAACTAGTCACGTCAATACAACTTAACGTGTCAACCTCCAACATTGTTCAAATTCAAGTCTACTAAAATGAAAAAAAAAATTAATGTCTCAAAATTAAATTGTATCAAATTCGTCCTTGTACCTTGACGCAATAAAATTAAGAGTTCAAAGTGAAGTTCAAGGAGTTATATCAAATTACTGATTTCAAAGTTCAAATTCCTAGTTCCGTTTCGCTTTCCATTCTAAATGAAATGTCAAATCTACTATTATTAAAAGAAGAAACTGAAACAACCGATTTTTTTTCCGACTCAGCTAACTTGAAAATTCTGCATGAATAAGTAAAGAAACTATTGGATGTTGAAGCTAAATTGCTTATGTTTGCTCATTTGATACCCTCCACGACTCTTACATTTTGTGAGAAAATCGTAATAAAGAAATGGCTGTGATTTAGAAATAAAACGCCTACAAACAATTTATCAAATTTTCTAAGCGATATGATACTACTCTCCATCCAATTCCTTCCATAATCTATAAATGACAAAGAAACTTATAAAGCAAAAGCTCAACAATTTAATGAAATGTCCCTAATATCACAAGAAGCTAGAAAATAAAAAAGCACAAAAATTATAAATTTTGAAAAATTATTATACGATTTTGGACAGTGGTAATTGTATGGTTTGACCATATGCCACAACAACAATAAAAAATAAATATCACACTAGAAACTAGAGAAGGAAAAAAATAAAGAATGCAAATTAAAAAAAAAATTTATTATAAACATGAAGAGAATGATATGATCAGAAATGATGATAATTTTATGATAACAAAAATAGGTTGCCTAAATTAAAAAAAAAATTATTGGTAGATATTTCTAATATAAGATCATGATTGTTATTTCTATAAAAATTTTAATTACGTAATAACTGATCAATTTTGAAAAATTCACAAAGGTAAATTACTGTTAACCGCGGACAGAATATTACCTGATAAAAACTCTTCATACCCTCTGATTTTTTTTTTTAACTCAAGTTGTGATGATTAGTGAAGAATAAGAGCCTCATCGTCGTCACTACTCTATTATTACTATTTTACAAGACCCATTTTGGAATATCTCTGTCCACTAGAGTTAGGGTTTTACACCATAATAATAACTAAAGACATGAAAACACCAGCAGCAGCAGTATGATTACTACAAAGATTATTTTCTTCACTCGATCATCTCATGCGAGATGATGAGATGAGAAGAGATGGGTATAGTCATATTATTCCATAACAACTATACTTTACTCTCAATTGACGTTGAATTTCAGTGGAAGTATTTATATCAGATGAATGAAAGCCCTTGAATTTCATTTCAATTAAATTCGTAATGAAATATGAAATTATATAATATTAAATTCATAATGAAATATGAGAATTAATTAATTCTCTTCAGCTAAGCAAACTTAAAGTCCAGTGTTATAGATTGATTATTATCTGATGTAAGCAGAATAGATTCAATCGAGGCTTTAATGTATTAAATGAATGAATGTTATTATTAAGTTATGACTTATTTATAATCTCTAAAAACAACTTACCTTAGCTCGTCGTGTACTCAGCTCTGCGTCATCTTTTAGTTGTTTAATTTTCTGACTTCACTAGCCGGCTATCCACGGTCAATAATAANTACTCAGCTCTGCGTCATCTTTTAGTTGTTTAATTTTCTGACTTCACTAGCCGGCTATCCACGGTCAATAATAAATAATGAAATGGATGAAATAAAGAATAATTCATATAAATGATGAGTTAGTGTAATGTGTTAATTACCTAAAGNAAATAATGAAATGGATGAAATAAAGAATAATTCATATAAATGATGAGTTAGTGTAATGTGTTAATTACCTAAAGAAAGTGATGAAAATGAGTAGGTAGTGAGATGTCTTGCATGGCTCTATCACCTATCAACTGATGTCTAGAGGAAAGTATTTGAGAAACACGTTGGTGGATTTGAGGGAATCTCCTCTCTTGTTTATCACCTGGTTCGTCAATCAATTAATTTCTTCTTTTGATAAGAATAAGGTAAAAAGAGTAAAAAATCAGAGAGGTGAGGATGAGGAACACTCGTACCTTGGTAGAGGAGTAAATCAAGACTGGAGGGCAGCAGATGATTATGATGATTAAACTGACTAAAAATCACAACACTAACATCTGACATGGGCAGCTCATTCAGCCCACTCCCCTCACACCTTATTTTCACCTATATCAACTACAAAATAAACAAATTACATAAAAATTAATCACTTTGTTGATATAGAGACGAAAATTAATACAAATAGATTAATTTTTTTTAAATTGAAATATGATTTTAATATTCTGCTTAAAAAATAACAATAAAGAAATTAAAACTGATAGGGAGTGTAGATAAAATAATAATTAAAGAAAAAATATTTCATCCAACTGTTTTCCTTTAGGTAACGTTCCCAATATAGAAGTTGCTATAAATTGGTTATAATTCAAAAAGTTCAAAAAATCATGCAGCGCATGTACAGATAAATCATACAAAACTAGAATATATAAGAAAAATTCAAGTCTCTACGCTGCAGTCTACACAATCACTGGAAAACAAAGTTGATTTTTTGAAATTTTAATTTAATTTTAATTTTTTAATTTTGAGATGTTCTTTTGAAACATCAANTTTAATTTAATTTTAATTTTTTAATTTTGAGATGTTCTTTTGAAACATCAATCTCTGAGTGCAAAGTCCAAAGACTAAAGAATATCAAAAAATTAAAAAATTAAAAATCATAACTTTTTTTTTTTGATTTGAAAATGATTGAAGAGACTTGATTTATTCCTTTTTTTACTTTTTGATCCTTTATCTGACCCACATCAATCTAATTTCTTTCCTAAAAAAATTAAGGTTTGAGATCGATTTGAACCTATTTTTGACGCATTTGCTATATCGATCAAAGTGCGTAGAACAAAACTCTCTTCCCTACGATAANATTTGAAAATGATTGAAGAGACTTGATTTATTCCTTTTTTTACTTTTTGATCCTTTATCTGACCCACATCAATCCAATTTCTTTCCTAAAAAAATTAAGGTTTGAGATCCATTTGAACCTATTTTTGACGCATTTGCTATATCGATCAAAGTGCGTAGAACAAAACTCTCTTCCCTACGATAANCATTTGAACCTATTTTTGACGCATTTGCTATATCGATCAAAGTGCGTAGAACAAAACTCTCTTCCCTACGATAAATTGTAATGTAAATGGGTGAATTATAGAATTTAGCTGAAGATTATCATCAACATCTCTTCGCCGCCTCAAAATTTCGCTCGAGGGTTGAGGCATGAGATCCGTTGATCCTCATGCCCATTTCTAATGCTAAGGAATGGTGAGCCATTGTGTTTTACTATAAATTTTTGTATAACTGAATTAATCAAGAAGAGAAGCTAAATTACTGCTGAATTATGCGTACTCCTTCGATTTTGAACAAATTGAAATTCGGTCATTACCTCATACCTAAAGATTTCAACTTAGTTGGTGGAATTCGAAGCTTTATACCTCGCCCGTAAAGTGTATTCCGGTTCCTTGATTTATATTTTTAGTTTTTATAGTACAATTATTTAACTAATGATAGTCTACGTCTAAGATCAAAGATTACTTATTATATTTTCATACTTATTGACAGAGAAGGATGGGAAAGCGTAATCGGAATAGAAGTCCATGCCCAAATTGACACTAATTCCAAACTCTTTTCATCCTCTGAGGTCAAGTATGGAGCTCCAGTAAACACAAAAGTGAGTCTCTTCGATGCTGCCATTCCGGGTACTCTTCCTGTAAGCTCATTTCTAATTTATATTATATCATTGAAGGTTGTTATCAACAATTTTATGAAAGTAATATTTATGTCCAGGTTCTGAACCGGAAATGTGTCGAAGCTGGTATCCTAACCTCCCTTGCCTTGTCCTGCCAAATTAACAAAGTTTCTTATTTCGATCGGAAGCATTATTTTTATGCAGATTTACCTGTGAGATTTTAACAATAGTTTTTTTAATTTGTCTAGAATAATATCTCAAAAAGTTGCATTTTGTCTTGTTCTGATTTATAGACAGGTTACCAAATTACTCAACAGAGAAAAGCGATAGCTTATGATGGTCACTGTAAGTTCATCGTTTATACTCCAGGTTTCCATAAGAAACCTTACTACTCCACTGCAAAAATTCGTCAGATTCAATTGGAACAAGATAGTGGGAAAAGTATACATGATCTAAATTCAAACAGGTACATGGTACACTATTAGAAAATTTAACCAGAGTCAAAATACCCAACTACTAACCACAANCTAAATTCAAACAGGTACATGGTACACTATTAGAAAATTTAACCAGAGTCAAAATACCCAACTACTAACCACAATAGCCCGAGCACTCGATCCCAAAGGAAAACTTTTTAGACCTAAAGTACATAACATGTGTCGAGAAGGAGATACTGGTTTTTAGTAAAAGTTTTCCAGTTTCCGATTGGACACGAGCGGGATTCGCTGGGGGATAGGAAGAGTAGGGTATTTTTACATTGATTAAAATTTTATATTTTTACTAATGAACAGCATAGTACTTAACGTTTACTATATATTTCCTTTCTACTTAGGAGCCTCATTGACCTCAACCGTGCTGGACTACCTTTAATGGAAATCGTATTTGAACCAGATCTGAAAGATGGAGAAGAAGCGGCTGCCTTGGTTAAGGAACTTTCTGATATTCTACTCAGCCTTGGAACCTGCAACTGTAAAATGGAAGGTCACATTCGCATATATGAATTGAAATTCAATCGAAATCAAAACATGATTGAAAAAGAAAAATGAACAGTTTGATTTTGACACCATCTAACATTTAGATATAGAACATTCAGACCTAATAACCGAATTGGTCTTATACAGGGACAGGCAATAACAACTGACATGGGATACCCCACACTCCTACCAAGTACCCTCTCAAACTTACACAAATGGGCAAACAATTTATTAATTTCCTTTGGAATTTAAAGTTATTTTTAAAGATAGGTCTGTACGCTAAATTAGCTTATCATATGCTAGAAATGACCCCCATCCATTTCAATGCAATGGCCAAGGCGGTCATAAAATGTCCTTCTAACGTTTTGTAGCATCTGCGGATTGTTATTTAAAGTATCAACAAAGTTCTGAATCCGATCCTTCAGTTGAGGAATATTAATTGCGAGAAGAGGATTTAAAATTGTCGACTTCATATACCCCCAAAAAGAGTAATCGAGAGGATTTAAGTCCGGGGATCGAGCTGTCCACTCCGCAGGCCCTCGCCCCGTATTCGCATGACGGATTAACAATGGACGAATGTCCAGAAAAACGAAACACCAATTTGTTAATATTGCGAATAGTTTTAATTCAATTATCTTTTACAACACCGATTATTCCGATGACACACTCGTCACCCTTCTGCTAACCATTAATGGGCTTAAGTTATTCACAAACCCTTTTTTACACTAAAATCAATCAACATGAAACGTTAATTGATATTAAATTATCTATGAAGTGGGATATTCCTTGCCCATTTATGGTTGAGGATAGGAGTAGGAGTGTGGGGTATCCCTTGTCAGTTGTTATTGCCTGTCCCTGTATAAGAATACGTTATAAAGGAAGTGCACTGGAATTATTAGGCAATAGGTATGAAATATGTACCTACTCATCTCGTTTCAATTTCAGAGGGGTCTCTCAGAGTAGATGCAAATATATCTGTCAATCGACATGGAGAGGGTTTGGGTACACGGACGGAAGTAAAAAATTTGAACAGTGTTCGAGCCTTGGTAAACGCCATTGAGTTTGAAGTTCGTCGACAAATCCAAGTGATTGAAGCAGGGGGTGTCATTGTCAACGAGACACGATCATATGACTCCCAGATGAAGGAGACGCTCCCCATGAGGGACAAGGAAGTAAAGCAGGTAAGGAAATTTCTTCTACAATTTTATCTATTCCTACAACTCCGTTTTCTATTTCTAGGATTACCGATTTATGCCTGAACCCAATCTCCCACCGCTTCGACTCGTTGACATCCCCGACGAAGAAGCAGACTCTGCTCTCGTCAATATTGCTCAAGTGAGACAGCGGTTGCCAGAGCTTCCAGAAATGAAACGACAGAGACTTGTCCAAAAGTTTAACCTCAACATTGGAATGGCTATTCTCATTATGGTAATGGGAGCATAAGTTCCTTATATGATAAGCAAGAAAACATGAATGTGACAGTGAGGGTCACTACAATTATTGTATAACCTATAATAACAGCTTAGTATTACCCTTAGGGGATGTCTTAGATTTTGTCTTTCTCAAAATAATTTTTAGAACACACCCGGATTTCTTACTTATTTCGAATCTGTGATGGAGTTGTTACCATTGCCTAGTGGAGTACGAGTAGCTAAGGTCCTACACAAAGTGGCCATTCCAGCACTCTCTGAGCAGGACATAGATTTGGACTCATGGTAAGTCCAAACACTTCTTCCCACATCATCACTTTAACAATAACCTTTTGTCTAAATGTTTCCAGTCCCATCCCACACCATGTATTCGCAGAGTTATACAAACTCGTAGAATCGGATACACTCAACCTAGTCAAAGCACATGAAGTATTTATACTCCTTCTCAACGGAGACTCTCGGAATCCTGCTCAAGTAAAATTTCAAAATTTGAACAAGTTTAGCAAATAGAATTTAACAACTGCCATTGACTGTAGATTGTCACAGACAAGGTTTGGATGAAGGTTAACGACGACGAAGCCATCAGTACAATTTGTTTGCAGATTCTCTCAGAGAATTCAGCAGTGAGAGCCAAATACAAAACGACGAAACATGAGAAACACGTCAACAAGCTCATGGGTGCGGTAAGGAAAGCCACTGCTGGAAAGTACGACATGCGTAAAGTTGACATATGCCTCCGAAAATTTCTTCAGGAGTAGTAAGTATTCATTCATTGATTTTAAATGTAAAAGTAAATAACATTAACAAGATGGTTCGTGAGTAATTTTGTACAAAAATTCGTAAGTAAAAAATTATAATAATCAGAAATACAGTTCGTAGAGCATAAAATTAATTCACGAATGTACGACTTGTGTAGTAAGATTCAAAATTCCAAAGTATCAAAATCGAGGGAAAGTAATTGAAATTTCAAATTATGATGTTTGAGATAGAGATTCATTAGAGAATAGGAAGGAAAGCTTTCATTTACCGTTGAGCCTCTTGTCGAATCCATTTCCAATGAGCCCGCGAATCGTATCCACCGTCCGCTTTTCCTTTTCCAATAGAGCTGCATTGTTGGCACACTCATCTTCTTTTAGTTTCAGTGTCATTTCTAATTCAGTTATTTTTGAGGTTGCGTCCTCCAGTTTCTAAATGTACGTTAACCGTTTATAATAATCTAACCAATCACGTTCACATATCACAAACTTTTGAGTATAAGTTACCTTTTTCGTTTGGCTATAGTCATTCTTAAACTGTTTTAGTACATCTTTGTGTTCCTTCAGTGTGACAAGTGCCACGACCTTCAGCTTCTCTTCCTCTAAACAAATTAGAAAAATGAATTAACAAAGTCTACTAATGTTATTACCACAGATGAGAGATTCTAATAGATAGGAAATACACTTCAGAGAGATTGAACCAAATAGTTATCAAATCAGGAGGGATTTGTGAGTCTCATATTACCAACTTTTATTCCCGGAAACATCTTTCACAAGTCTTTCTGATCCGTGGAAATTATCTCCGCTTTTCTAGTGATTGGTCCTCGGAAAACCACATACCTTGTATGGAGTAATTCCTATCTATTAGTATCTCTCATTTTTTATTAAATTTTTTCATAAATGAAACCCTTACGCTGACGATCTTTCTCTACTTTATCTCTCTCTCTCCTACAGAGTTCCAGAGCATTCTGGATCTCTTGAATTGTGTTCTTGCTGTNAGCATTCTGGATCTCTTGAATTGTGTTCTTGCTGTCTTCTAATTGTGCAGACATATTTAGAAGTTCCTACGGAAGAACATGGGTCAATTCTTAAAATATACCAACTGTCCTTTAATTTATTGATGAATAACGTGTAAACAAGTCGTAATTTATGCTAATTTACCTTCTCCAATGAAGCTATTTTCTTCTTATAGTCTCTGTTCGTTTTGTCCTGCATTGTCTGGAGAATGACAGAGTCCATCTTCTCATTAAAAATTTTCGATGACCCATCCACCATAATCTCTGACTGACGAGTAATCTGTACATGAAAAATACAAATTAAGTCCTAATTGTAATCTACTAAGTAAAAGATTCATAATCGCCGAGTTGTTTTTGTACTTACTAGTAGTTTTAGTTGTTGAATTATACTGTTCAGATGGTTAGCATGTTGGTTGGCCGCAAATAGATCATACTCGTGCATCTGTTCCTTAATTCGAAACCAGCCAATGAGATCTCCAATATCCGGCATCTCATTGTCACCCTTCAAAGAAACAAATGATTCAGCCTTATTACAAAGAGAATTGGAATTTCTTTTCATGCTCTATTTTAGTTATATGTGGTCTTTTAGATTTGATAGCATTAAATCAAATCGAATTTATTACGCTTACAACATAAGTCCGTGAGAAAGTTTCGAGGCTTTGGTCCAATTTGAGTGCTGCGTTGGATACGAGAGAATCGATACCAATGTCTTCTCTTGGCAAATTTTCTTGTTGAATTTGGTGATTCGAGTCTTTTATACTTTTAGTGATGCTAGTGAGTCTGTGAATGTGACACAAAAATCAAATAGGTTTTGGTTTACTCTAAATTTGAATTAGACTCACGAATTTTCTGAGAAGGCAGTAGCAGTTACGACATTAATGGCACTCCGTATGGTCTGCTCGTTCCCGTTCTTAATACAAATGGCGATTTGGTTAGCTATAGGGTTGGACGTGACGAAGGCAAGGAGTTGATTGAGGATTTGAGGATTCCTGGAGTACTTTGACATGGTAGCCAGGAGTTCAATGAGACAGACAGACCGCTGCCACTGAACATTCGGCATGACATCCTGCGACTCTGCCAAATTATTCACCAGTGTCCCAATCATTCCCAAATCCAATTTGTTGTTCGCTTCCTCAGAGAACGTCTCACAGGAAGAGAGGCATGCAAGCTATATGCACGAATTTCTTGATTAATTTAGAGATTCTTTTGACCAAATTCTACTAATATGTATTTCCTAAACTTACGAGTCGGATGGAGAGGTAGTTAAGATCCACAGATACAGGGTCAACGTCCACAACAAGTCGAATTCTGTCTATAACTTTTTCATAGTTGTGTTCAAAGGATAACTTGCTCCGAATAGCAAGACAGTCGTCTCGACTCTCAAACACTTGTTCTGCTACGCGGAGGTATGTAGAAAGACAAGCGCAATGTATAGAAGACACCTCAATTGCTATCCCGTTGAACAGGATTTGTGTAATATCAAGGACAATCTATAACCAACCAAAAAAAATTAAGAAATAAAAATCGAATAAGATCTCAGAGAATAAGAAACTGATTAAAATTATCTAATTTGATTGTGCCTTATAAATCCTTCTGTCCGAGTTGATTGTTTTAGTCTCATTGATACGACATCGAATAATGACCAGAGTTAGCAGAATTAATTGAGTTAATGACCAAAGTTAAATAAAACTACTAAAATCAGCAATTTTTTTTACAATCGCATACCCTTTGAATTTAGCATAAAGTGGAATGAATTGGCTCTGTTCTGATACAAATTTTTGAACATAATTTTGACATGTGTCCCCAAGAATTGTATTTTACCTTGTAACATTCAATGTTACAGAGAACGGAGATACACGGTGGTATGAAAGTAACGATGTACTTGAGCAAGTGTTCGGCCACCTTCGTTTTATTCCTTATTCGACTCGTCTCCTCTTGCTGAACAAAGGCTTTGAGATTTTCTAGAGTTTCCCTGCTCATCTGGATGAACTTCTCTTTGCAGTTGGCCACCGTCACACGGTTCATGTCTTGATCTAACCTTCCAACCATCCCTTGGGCAGGAGAAGACTGCACATTTGACGAGGAGAAGATAAGCTGGAGCTTCTTTGTAAAAGTACTCATGAAGTCGCTCAGTCTGAGAAAGTCAGTCATTTTCGCCTCATACTGTAGATCCTCTATGTTCGCAAGACTTCTACAGTTTTTTAAGGCGTTTGCAGTTGCACTTCTGATGAACATAGCCCCTACAATAAATCAAAACGTCTCTTTTTGTTTTGTTTTTTTTTTTTTTGTCAAGCGAAAATTTCACAACTTAATGTAAATTTTGCTAAATACAGAGCTATCAACTTAATAAGAAAGCAAATATCCTAAACAATAAAAAAGTGAAAATTTAAACAATAAAGCAAACATTTACACCTTATTGGTGGATTCAAAATTTCAGTCATTTTAAATAGAAAATTTTCTTTCTCAAACTTTTAAATTGAGTCGTTAGATAGCATAATACTGGACTAGAATGTAGGCTGACCTGTCTCTAGTGTGGCTATGGGGAACATGGGCTCGAAGATAAAAACCAAGTGTGTGCAAAGCACATCAATTCCCCACCTCCTCTCGTCTTTGATAGGGCCTCTGATGAGGATTATAGTGTCCTTATGCTGACTGTTCTTCCTGGCCATGAGACAGCAGGATGAGTTTTCGCTACAAATGTTTACAAGAAATTTTAGGGCAAGTGAGAGCTCGAGTGATGCACTCGGGTTTTGTTTCATAAAGGCATAAACGTCCCGGATAAGACTTTTAACTTCTGCTGATTTCCATTTCATTTCGAAGTCCCGTGAAATTGCTTCGATTATCTTAAGTAACACCAGGATTTCGTCTGGTTTATCAATGGTGTTGAAGTACACGCTGGCGAAATACAAGAGATTGTAGTGATCTCTCAGTGAAACTCGCACGGACTCTTCATTCAGCTGTCCTGCCAAGAATTCCAAAATGGTTAACTGCAATGTTTCCACACCATTAATTTCTTTAGATGCCCTATGAATCCTGTGTAGAATCCAAAATATTCCATCGAGAGCCCGCTTGAACACTGGGTTGATGAAGATCATTGGATTCTGGGTGCACTCCTTTGTCATTCCCTATTCAAACAGAACTTGCAATATAAACGTTTGGCCTTAGTTTTGACATGAAGGAGTGGTGACACGATTTACCTTGATCAATTCCTCTAAATTTTTCACATCTAGCGAAATCCATGTTGCTTTGAGCTTCTCTGCACTCTCGGTGAAACGTTTTAAGTAGGAGTTATTCTCAATTATGGCTGTACCTGACATGACAGTTTTTGCCACCAGGTTTCCGACTGGATTGATGAAGTTAGCCTTTATTATTGAAAAAAAAATCAACATCGTCAAAATACCCAATTCGTAATCCCAGCCCCATCCACGAAACGTCATGGACAAAACCAAACACTCGAAACCACTCGGACACAGAAAAACTTTTACAGTTCAGTTCAGTTATAAAATTATCCGAGGTAAGAGTAACTTGCCGGCCTCAACGCGCTTCACTTCCGTGCCCTCCAAAACCGGTGAACTTATACAACATCAGCATGACTGTGACAATCAGCTTAAAATATAGTTACTTTCGGAACGGAACCAAGGGATCAAAATATGGAGCTACTAAATTTTAAGTTGATTGCCCACAACTAAGATACTAATGTCGCATAAGTTCGCCGGTTCTGGAGAGCGCGGAAGAGAGGCTCGCCGAGGAAGGCATTACTTAATTTGGTTTCCTTTTGAGCTAAAATATGGCAGCGAGCTGAATTCATGCTGTTTTCATGCCAAAATATTGACTTCTTTAGAACCTAAAAAAAATCTAACTTATCCGCAGGCGGGCGTTTTTGAGGTACAGCGAACATCCGTAGTCATATCTTAAAAGAAAGCATACCTGCTTAGAACCTATGAAAACCTCATCTGTCTCTTATCATAAGAAACAACACACAGAACAGAGAAGAGAGACACGCTGCCAAACTCCTACCGATGTGACCAAAGCGAAAGTGATGAACAAAAATTTAATATATTCATTTTTACGCTAGTAAACTGGATGAGTCAGCTGTTAGTAGTAAACTTTTTTGTTCTTTGGCTTTGGTCATTGCGGTACCCTCCTTTTGCCCTGTGTATTAATTAGGGCTAGGCTTTTTGCTAAGCTTATTTACTTAAATAAGAGCTGACACCATCAGTGCATGTCCAGCTGTGTCCGTAACATTTTGTTGTTGCGGCTCGGGTTAGGGATCGAGGTCGAAGTAAAGCACAGTCCGCTGACTGTATCATCCTTATGTAATCAGCTCATTGCATCCTAACAAAACAACCTAATCTAAGAATCTTAAAAAAATAAACCTAACAATAGTGCAATGGGCTAATTCAAATAATCAGAGGACTGTGTTTTATTCCTACCGGTATTGGGTAATTTAAACGGTGAAAAATCTTACCTGTATTCGTGCTGCAAGCTGCAACGAACTATACTCACAAATGTATGACACCAAAATCCAATGAATGGAGTGACCTTTAGTTCTCTTCTCTCAATCTTTCACTTTTTGTTTGAGCTTTTAAACAATTAATAATTATTAATAATAAATCAAATAATATTTTTAAACACACAACAGACCGTGTTAACAAAATTGTAACTTAGACAAGTCGAAATAGTAATCGAAATTCAATGCTCCTAAAAATTCCAATGAAATCGAAATTGAACACTAACCATTCGAAATCTAAATTTAATCCACGACGACCAAGATTGTTATGAGAAAATAACTTAAAATGCTTTCTAAAGGTTAGCCCAAGGTTCCTTGACAACAGAAACAACAAACAAGTTTGTTTCTTAGAGAAACCTTGGGTTAGCTCTTAATTTTTATTTAATTTTTCATTAAAAAAATCAAATCTTTGCTTCCTTAAACTTTTTATTTAAATTTGAATTGAAACCGAAATTCAACCCTTCATACTAACCGAAAGCGAAATAGAAATTGAAGTCCGACACCAACCATCCCAAATAAAAATCTAAACCCATAATGTTTCAGACCTTCGAAATACAAATTTTGATTTTGATTTAGAATGATCAATATTTTAGATTTCGATTTCGAGTTAAGTTACAAGTGTGCAACACAGTAGGATTTCTAGTGGTGGTGTTTGGTGTATAACATGAATTACGTCATCAGCTTCAATTCTAGAGATTCAGCTCAATTTAGAGTTTGAAAAAATTCAATTTTTATATAACAATCTAAAAAATTGAAATTTGTTTTTAATTTAAATCCAATTTTATGCGTAATTAGGCACCACCGGTTAGATGTATTATGTGTAAGTTATTCAAAGTTTATAAAGGTAAGTGATACGTTGATCGACTGGAAATTTAGCGTAGATTACGAATCTGACATCCATTACTGGCGATCAACTCAAATTTTTGTCAAAAAAATTTTTTCTTGACTTACCCAAAGGTACTGGTCCGGATTTCAATAAATTATGCGTCAATCGATCAGAAACTTAAAGCGGATTACGAATCTAACATCCATCGTTGACGGTCAAGTTGAATTAAAAAAAATATATAAATAGATTTTCTAACAAATTTTTTCTATTTTTTTTTTTTTTTTTTGAATTTACATATTTTTAATCGCAATGAGATGCAGAGAATATGACTTCTTAAGATTTTGTTTTAGGTTTTTTAAGGTTTTTTTAAGGTTTTCTTTCAAGGTTTTTTTTTAGGTTTTTAGGTTTGGTTTGAGATTTACTTTAGATTTAGGTTGTTAAGTTTTTCTTTAGGTTATTTTCTTTACATTTTCTTTAGGTTTAGTTTGTTACAGGTTGTTAGGTCATTAGTCTCTCTTTAGGTTTAAGTTGTTAGGTTTTCTTTAGGTTTAAGTTAGGCTGTCTTTAGATTTAGGTTGTTGACGCCCAATGATTGATGTCAGATTCCTATTAAAATAAATATAAAAAAATTTTTCTGGCACAAATTTTCAAATTTTTTGCAAAATTTGACTTGACCGCCAATAATGTCTGTCAGATTCGTAATCTACTCTAAATTTCTATCACTTACCCGGATCCCAAAGGGGGGGGGGAGGTATTCTACAAATGTTCCCAAATTTCGTTAATTCTATTTGAATATACAAGTCTGCTTTACCTGAGTTGAAATTTTAAATGTTCTTGATGCTCGTTTATTTGCTGAAGAAACGGGTGTGCAAATAAATTCGTACAACTACTTCACGACGTAATTTATGGAGTCACTAGTACTTTTGGCCGTTGAAAAAATCGAAAACAATAAAAGGAGGGAAAAGTTCTGGAAGCGCGGGTAAAATTCAAATTTACCGCCTTCACAGATTCAAATTGAATTGTTCAGTCGTTTGATGTCGCTTGACGTTGTGAGAGAGAAGGGGCGGAAGTGAGTAATCAACTTTTCACTTTTTCAAACATTTTTATCACTCACCTGTGTTCAGTTTTTTTCAATTCTTTGAGAAACAATGTGATAGGTATTAGTAAAATAGAAAAAAAAAAGAAACCAAGAAATGAGTCTTTGTAAATAGGTTCATTTGCACAATTTTTTTTTACTCTAGTGAACGCAGACGTGATGCGCTGGCTCTACCTCCATACTAACGTTCGTAAGTAGACTTTTCTTTTGAGATAATTTTCGGTTGATGGAAGCCTTAAGTGCTCTGAAGGGAGGCTGGAAATGTGAAGTAGAGAAGGAAAAGTAATTCTGTTTTTTTCTTTCGGAAATAGGCAATTTGTGATGTTCGTTGTTGGAATATTTATGTTGTCTATGGAGACTTTCACTGGGGGGAGAGAGGGGGATTGTTGTAAAGATTAGGTTGTGTGGGCCATATCCTCCCCTGATCATCTTCTTCTGTGTTCCACATTAGACATTACATTAGATTAGACGGAAATGACACTTCCCAAAACTCATACAGAGGGAATCCACTATCTCCGGAATGACTTTCACCTTTGTTTGTGTAAATCGAAAAATTCAAAAAAAAATTTTTCCCTCACAGAGAGCATCAGTTGTAGGTTATTTGAGGTAAGTAAATTCTAACATAACTAAACTCTTTTAATCGTCTATCATCTATGAAGTAAATTGTGTTGACCTATCAGTAAAAGTCAAGTATGACTTTTACTGATATTTAAAAATTGTAACCCACTCTGTACTAACGTAAAATAAAATAAAAGAAAAAGATTTTAAGTATTACAAGTACTTGGTTTTCATTGATGCTAATTATGCAAACTGTTTGGTACTAAAAATAAAATTGGCATGTTATAGAAACTAAAGTAAATTTCTCATTTCCTGTTATTACACTTTTTTGTAGTAGCATGTCATCCCAAGTTTTTGTTTCCACCAACATGTTTTCACTCTTTGTTTTTTCCATGTGATTGAGTAAAGCTGCGTTTGGAAAAGTAAAACTTACAATAATTAATAAGGATAAACTCTAATTTTGTTTGTAGCAAACATGAAAGTAAAGACCAAATGTAATTAACAGACCATGCAAATTTTATGCCAATTTAAGATTTGATACAGATTATTCAAACAAAAGTAACCAACACGTTTGTATTTGATTAATTAATTTGAATCCATTCAATCTATTCTTTATTTAAACATGTGAAACTTTTGTCGATTACGTACATTTATTTTAGTTTTTATAAAATTTATTAAGCAATTTTAGGCAAAGTCATAAAATTCAAAAATTTTCTCAATAGCCGATTTACTGTTTTTGACGTTCTGCGAACGATCCTACAAAAGTAATATCGCATCGTCCATGCAGAGTTAAAGCTCTCTAGACTAAACAAAATAAATAATGTTTAAAATTATTTATAATGCCATTCAATGTCATTCAACTTATGATCTCATGTTGCAGGTTGCAGCACTCAATGAAGCATAAATTTTCATTTTTCTTTTCCAACTGTTTAACAGGAGTAACCAAACTTTTGGATCCATTATTTTTTTACCAACTTCCTCCAAAACTGACAAAGTGAAACCAATACACACGGATAGGAATAATGTGTACAATTCAAAAATACTCAAGTCAGCAGGCTTAATTTTATATCTACNTGAGTGTTTCACTGGAACCTAAAAATTTGATTCTTCCTGTAGAACACAAGTTGAAAATTTCCTGGTCTTAAACCCTATGACTTGATCTAAAGTAATCAGAACAATGCTATAAGAATGGTTTATGTGGGATATTTTGTGTGGTGAAAGTAATTTTGTAGTTGGATACATTAGAGAGTTTAAAAAGTTGGTTAACCTTGGAGACTTTGTTAGAAAAGTCATGTGACTTTCTAGTCGCTATAGAGGAAAATTGACTTTCTCCTCCTGGAAAGTGATCTCTCATTCTTTGTTTTTCTGACTGACATGGAGTCTGTGAGTCTGAAGACAGAGAAAGTAGACGAAGAAGAATTGTTTGAGAAAGAAAAAAGTTTATCTGTCTTTTGGTTCGTGAATTCCCAGGCTTGCCCAGAGCAGAAGAAGTTGAGAAACTCGCTTTACGTAGTGCAGATTGACAGAAATGTCAAGCAGAAACCGTCAAAGTCAAAATTATCTCGAGTTTTCTCCTCCTTGAGGAACTTTCACCGTTTGGATTTTGGAGAAAGTCTCTCTGGGAAAGATTCGTAGGTCGGATGTCGTAATTATTTGGCTAAGGAGGCAATTCGAGGATATTGATTCGAAGAAGCGGGAACTGTCTGTCATTGGCCCTCCTCGTCGTCTCTACCTCTTGACTGACATTGCATGTCTCTGGATCGGGAAATCGATTAGTCTTATCTAACGACAAACGCAAGTCCATTGTTGGACTTTCTCTTCCGTCTGCGGTTACGTCGTTTTTTTGTTCTCTTTCAATACACTCAACGAGTCCACGACAAATAAATATACCCCAATTCTATATTAAGTTGCTCCACAGTTTTTCAAATCAAACTACTTTCCACAATTGGATTATATTTATGATGAGCTTATTTATAAACTTTTATGATCTAAAACACTAAATTTTCATCAAATTTTTCTTGAATAATTTTTTATCACATTTTCCGTATTAACATTTTTTGAAAAAAAAAAAAAAAAAAAAAAAAAAAATTTGAAGTGGTAAGTATCAAGAAAATTTCCCTTCTTCGTTGTCGAATTTGTGTTTTCGACAAGCGGTTTTAAACTTTTCGGTACAGATTTTGTTTTCTTTTTTCAAATCTAAAAAAAAAATTTTTTTACATTGAATATGTCCTAACATTTTGTCCCCTCACTAAATTGCAAAGACAGGCCGAAACTAAACAAAAAAAAAGATTCGGAACGTTGAGCTTCCAGGTTAATGAAGGGTCACAATGTTTGAACATACTGTATACGGTTAGAGTGGTGCAAAGCAAAAAAAAAACACAGGAAATAAAAAATTGAGATGATAAAAGAAACTTATAACATTTGTATCGTCAGGAGCTGATGACATGTGTCAACTCTTGAGTTAGTTGACTACGACATATAAAAAGAAGCTAAAAAAAAAAGAAAACTTGTTTTCTGCTGTAGAAAAAGAAAATCAAACTCAGTCTGTAGTCCTGATACATATTCTTTGGTATCTGAGAGTGAGTGTAAGGTTGTATAGTAGTATTTGTCGTGGAACTGTTTCCTCTGCTTGGTCATCCACTCGAGAGTCGGTGGGGACGGAGAATCGTCGGTGGAATGAGAAAGAACCCTTGCCTTTGTCTTCCGCAGAGAAAGTGAGTTTACGAAGTGCACTCACGGACTCTCTTTCTCCGGGACTCGAAAAACTCCGCCTTCTGAATTATTAATGGGTAGATCCGCTCCCCAGAAAAACCCGGGAATGGGCTTTGGAAACGATTCAGAGACTCCCTCCCCACCAATCCCACTCACCCGCACCGAATGTCAACTCAAGGCAGAAATGGACCAAAAGTACTTTCTCCGCACCGGACTCCGCCCGACGGATGAACCACGAGACCCAATCCCCCGAAACCAGACCAATTAGACAACTCACTCCCTCAAACCACAAGGAATGACATGAGTTTCAACAAACGAATCCTAAAATTTTCCTTTGATTCAACTCAATTCAAACCAAAGTCAATTGAGACAGAGTGAGTCTTGGAAGAAAGCATAATTAAGTTCATAAGGAACTGGTGAAACTCAATTATTAACAGTAATGTTTTCCTCCATAAGAAACAGTCATTAATGTAATAAGGTCAGAATGATACTAACTTCCATGAGTAAAATTTAGACTAAGTAATTTTGAGTGAAAGTCTAATAGAGAAAGTACTGACTCTTCACATGCACACCGTTTAGCAAAAAAAAAAAAAAAAAAATAGACAAAAATTTGAAATACCAAAGTGAATACTTGAATTACTTGAAATTTCTTTAAAATTAATGTTAAAATTTAAAGTTTGCTTATTTTTACATACATAGTAGTAAATATAATATAAAAAAATAATTATGCTTTAAAATTTTTTTGTGTGAAAGTCAGATGGAGAAAACTAATTGTAATTAATTCCAAATGTATAGTTTTGTGTAAGAATATAAGGAACTGAAGGAAATTTGACTTCTTATCTATTTAATAATACATTAGAATGCGTAAGTTTAGTTTAAAAAAAAAATCAAAAATCAAAAAAAAAAAAAAAATTCAAAAATTTGATTTATGGTGTACTATGTTTCTCATGACAATTCCTTCCCCTGACTGTCAAGCCCAAATTTCATTACCTCTCTGTTTTGGTACCAGAATTAATGGAAATTTTTTTAACAATAATTAACTTTTTAAATTAAATTTCTTATTAACAATTAGATGAGTTTAGATTATGATTTTTATTTATTAATTTATTATTAATTTTACTTTTGATAATATTTAATTAAAAAAGTCTCTGTATGAGATAGAACTTAAATTTTGAATTTCTATAATAGGTTCCCTGGATTGAAAATTTAGGTTGAGTGTTGTCTGGTGGAGTTAGTGAGGTTGGGAATAGTTGTTCTAAACTGGTATCCGGTCGTAAATCCTGAGATGTTTTTTTCTGGAGGGGTGGGGGGGAGGGAGAGGTGAGACATTGGAATTCTGTAGACTGTCTCTTGTTGGAGAAAGTGAGGTAGAGAAAGGAGTAGATCAGAATTCGTTGGTTCTTATGAATAAAGTATGAGAAAAGGAGAAAAGTGGACGTCCACATGAAATGATTGAGTTTACTTTTACGTCTTCTCTCCCGATTTCACAGGTAGAGAGACAGGTAGAAGTTCTACAACTTTTTTTTTCTTTTTTTTTTTTTTT
>NIPM01000002.1:2194698-2236796 GCA_002738285.1 Holacanthella duospinosa | reverse complement strand
GGGGGGGGTGAGTGTAGAATTGAGCGTGTGAATTTTGAAATAATAATTCAAGTTGTGCAACATCAGTTGGCTTATACATGGTATAAAAATTCATTCTCAAATCATCAAATCTTAAATGAAACTATTTTTGAATTACTCAATAAATTATTAATCGAAATTTTTTTTTTTTTTTTTTTTTTGCTACAACCATCATCAATTCAATCAACTATCGCGTTTCGCCTATAACAAGTTGGTCACAACCTTTATATTTTGTAAGTTATGTCTTTCTTATTCAATAATAAGACTCCTGTTTCCCAATCCTTCCGATAACTGATATCAGTATGTTCACGGTTTCTACTACTTTCTACCACTTTCTACGTAATTTTTATTTTTTTTTATCTCATTTGGGAATTTCTAGAGAATAAATCCGTATCAAACTGTCACTTGTCAGAATCCGAGAGAAAGTTATTAAAGACTTGCTAGTAGTAAGTGGAAATGCTTTAAAAACAATCATATTCGTTTTCAAAAAAATTTGCCTTTTATTATTATTATTTTTTTTTTTTCAAAGTTCGAGCCATTATTGGATTCTTTGGTGATTGAAATGGGAGCACTGTGAAACTTTTTTTTTTGTTTCTTGACCTGTGAAATTGTAGAGAAGTGTAGTAGGTAGTTTGATGACAGAAGGGGTAAATCGGTGTAAATAAATATTGAATGAAGTGAAAGATCCCTTTCTTTTTCTTTAACTTTTTTTCTTTCTTTTCTTTCTTTTTTTTTTCATTCCTTTTCAAATGGAGAGGGTTTTTCTTTAGTAAGGTTTTTTTGTATCTGTGACGGGAGTTTATGTAAATCAGACCCGGGTTGGAGTCCTTGCCTCATTCGGAATCCTTGAAATTGGACAGAGGACATGAATAAAAGAAAAGGTGGGAATTATGAAAAGCATTTAATTGAGAATATCTATTGCTTAGGTCTTACATTCCCATACCCACTCCTCCATCAACTATTCCCAGGGAGGGCTTTGGGAGGGGGATGGCGGGAACGGTTGAAATGAAAGAGCGGTAGACACAAATTAGAAAGACTATTCAAAATTTTATAATTTTTTATTAGGATTATCCAAAAGAGTTGAACTGGTTTTTTTTTTCTCACAACTTTCACATTAACTAATTAGAAGTGAACTAGCAGGCTTCCTAGGGTTTTTAAAGGAGAAGTTAGCCAAAAAAAAAAAATAATTGTGAGTTGGAAAAAAAAAAGAAATTACTCATTCTTGAGATATTTAAAAAAAAATTTTTTAATAATAGAAACAATGAGAGGGTGAGAGCGGGAAAATGAAATTAAAGCAGTGAGACGATGGAAAGTAAAATTAAATGAGATAATTTCTCGCTTTCTCTTCTAAAAAATGGGCTCAAAGTTTGAAAGTGAATTAAAAGAGAAAGTGAGAAAGTTTGAGTTGATGGTTTAATTTTTCTTACCCAAGGACTTAGATATATAATATATAAAAAGTTTAATTTCTTACCGGCAAGAGTCTAATGGATTTTGAAGGGTGGCGCCTAATGAGTCGAGGAGTTTAGCGTTAGGCTGCTTGATGAAGTCATTTCNAAAAAAAAAATTTTTTTTTTTTTTTTTTTTTTTTTTTTTTTTGCCGAAACTCATAATGTTTTTTCTGCCACTTTCACTTTTAAATGAGTTTCTTTATCCCTCCTGTTTCATTAAAAATGTTTAAGTTTTTAAAACTTTTTTTCTAATCCTTAACATTACAAAATATATAATTTTGAATTGGAACATGATGGAACATGAACAATATATTTTTTGTAATTTCCCCCCCCCCCCNAAAAAGTTTTTTAATTTATAATATCTACACTTTGTTCGTTTTTTTGAAATTTTTAGTAATTTTTTTGAAATCTGCGTTTGTACAGGGTGTCTTTATTTTTATGGTTTATAGAACAGATTGCTCTCTTTTCCCTTTGCGTTTTTTCTATCCCATACCTAAGGTTATTTGAACAATTATTTGACACATGTCAGTTAATTTTTTTTTTTTGATTTATCAAGAAATTTTTCAATTTTATTTTATTTTTCTCACTCTACTGGGAGGAGATAAGACCAAGGGTTGGGGAAAGCGGAGAAAGTCGGTAAGTAAAAAGTGTAAACATGATGTATATTTTTGAGTGGAGAATGATAATTGTGGTTATGATTAGTAAAAAAAAAATAAGAAAAAGAAAGTTGTTGAGAAGGTGAAAGTAGGTAGGTGTATTGGATTTAATTACCCAGAGTGTCCATGTGTCCATGTCCAGAGTTGCTCGTGCGAAGGGGTCCTTATCCGTCCATCATCTGGCCATCCGGACGAGGGTCCTCTCAAAAAACACGCAAGTTTGAAACCAAAGGATTTATTACCATAGTCTTCACTTCACCTGGGCCCTCAACCAATTACCAAATGACGAACCACGTGTTCACAAATCACCAAAAACCCTCAAGTTTTGTTGAATACCATTGCTAATCAACTTAAAATAAAATTTCATATCTCTACTATTGACATGAAATGTTTCATATTGTAGTTGATAAAAATATCAACCAATTTGATTTTATACAGAGAGTAGTATCATTCCAACTTTTTTAAATTCATCACTTTTCTCACTTAATTTAATCTCAAACTTAAACTTTTTAGTAAAGAAACTCAAAAAGTTAAGATAAAGTAAAAGAATTCAACGAATCAGATTTGATACTTGAATGAAATTTTTAGTATGTCTACTCTAACCCTTAGGCTCTGATGAGTTGGATTGAGTTCATCTAACTACATTATAAGTTTAACGGTGGGAAATTCAAATTCTCAATTAAATTCCATGTTACTACAATTAGGTAATACAATGTTCAACCATATCCTAAAGGTTATGGGAAGAAACTTTTAGCCGCATGGGTTTTGTTTGGGGGAAGCAGTGCGGTTATAATTAATGGCCAAACTGTATGTACATTTTAATTGAAAAAAAAAGAAAAAAAAAATTTTTTTTTGGAGAAAGTATTAACAATTTTGGAAAGATCATTGAAAAGTAGTGGAATAAAGTTAAAAAATGAATTCTTTACAATAACTACAACAAAAGTTATGATTTTTTGAAAATGTTAAGTACATTATTATTGTCTCAAAAAAAGATTCAAAAATTTTAAATTTAAAAAAATTATAACTTCTGTTCCACTGATCGTAGAGGGTTGATTCTTTGGATGTGAAAGCATACTTTTAAATACGTTTTACGAATCTCATGCACTTTCATCGAAAAAACTGGAAATCATTTGATATAAATCATTATCAAAGTATTGGTTTCCCCACAAAGAGTATGGGGACCAAAAGTCTCTTCCCTTGCCTTTGGGGCTATATTTGGAATTTGTATATAATATTTTTTTTTTTTTTTTAAATTTTCAACAATGGAACAAAAAAAATAGAGATAAATGAGTCAGATGAGGCATGGGATTGAGTCTGTGAATTTTAATAAAGAAAAGTAAACAATTGAAGGAGAGCGGTCTTATTTGCACAAGTCCGAAGTTGAAAAGAGGATCTGCGTTTGAGTGTGTGTTGTTTTATTATTCGTACGAATTGAATTATAATAGGAATCAAATGGACTATTTCACTTTCTTAAGTAATAATTATTAGAAATTACATTAGAATAAATAATAATAAGTAATAATTAACTCTTAACTTATTTTTGGCAGTCATTCATCCCAATTCTTAGTAACTATGATTTTTAATATTAAGTTAATTTTATAATTCATTCATAAAACTTACCCCTAGTCTAAAGATTATCATTCTCTAAAAATTTGTGTCGAAGAGGGTGAGGGGAAGGGAAGGGAGGGAGAATTCAAAAGGGTCATATTTAAATAATTTATTATTCTTATTATTCCTTCCTAAATTGGTTGAGTAGAGAAACTTCTTATAATTTGTTAGTGATATGTTTGAATTTGACGTAGTTTTACGCACAACTGACTCCATTAGTCTGGAGGAATTAAGAGAGGAAAATTTAAAAAAAAAAAAAAAAAAATTTTTTTGTTGTTGTTGTTGTTATGGGTCATTGACCTCTAGATGCGCCGGAAATTTCAAATTTCTCTACCTTAACCCCTTTCTCGCCGGGAAAAGTTTGAAAATAATAGAATTTATAAAGTGTTCAATGATCAATAAGAAAATTTATTTTTCAATATTTATTTTTCTTTTAAATAAAGTTATTATTGTAAATTATGAAAAAAAAAAAAAAAAAAAAGTCTGGCGGTAAATTTGAATTTGAATTTAATGAGCACAAGGGCTGTTAGTTTTTATTAGGTTTAGTCAATAGATTCCTGTCTGAAAATATCGATTGAGCATCCAATCATATTATTTTTTTTTTCTAAGCGAGAACATGAGAATCCGTTTAAGAAGATAAAAATTAGAAATTCGTAAAAATGGATCTCGCTCCGCCCACAGAGCCATTAGCATGAAAGCATTAAACAGAATTTTTTTTTTTTTTTTTTTTACTTTTTCCCGCCCATTCTCAAGAAATTAGAATAAGGTTTACTAAAAATAATAAAAGTAACAGAAACTCAAAGTTTTTTTTTTTAAAGAGGGTAAATTTGAATTCTACGATTATTTGAGCAGTGGGCCAATAAGTGTTTGAGAGGGAACAGCACATGCGGGGTTAATTCTGCGTAACTAATACCCTGTAGAGCGTTGTTCTTGTTACGAGCAATTCTTCATCATTTATCCTGAAATTCAATACTAATATTTCTTAAAGAATTATTAGGTGTTGGTGTCACCGGGTTTTTTGAATTATTTTTTTTTTTTTTTAGTTTTTTTTTTTTTGTTTTTTTGGCAATATTGGAACCATTTGGACTCTTCCGGAGTTGACAACGTCTCTGAGCAAACATGATTCGTAAATTTAGGAACCAAACATTTCAGCGTGAGGGAGGAACATTTAAAAAAAATTATTATTTTTTTTTTTCGATATACAACTGTTCACAAGGGAGTATTCGAAGCATCAAAAATATCTGAATATAAATAAAGTCTCAGAAGAACATCACAGGAGGAATATGAGAAAGATTTTATTTTGCGCGGGATTATTTAAAAAAAAAAAAAAAATTTTACGGAACTATTATTGGTACTGTATATTCGTTTAGATGAGTTGATTGTTTTCAATGAATCCTGGTCTTATATCCGTTATTATCATTTTTATAAAAATTAATTTTATTATGAATTAAGATGTTTAAAAGTGAATAGTTGAGAACAAGTAGTCTTATAGCCGACGTTATTAATTATTTGGTCTTATAACTATTATTGCTAAAAAGTTCCATGGAAAACTTTATAAGGTCAAAAAATTTGAAAACAGTTGGAATATTTATATACTATAATAATATAATGTATAATAATTAATTATTAATGTTATATTAGTATTTTCATTATAAAAACTAATCCGGTTATGTTGAAAAGCAAGGCGAGTTTTACTTTCTCGTAATAATTTTTATAATACCTAAGAGGTCAGCTCAATTGACCTAAAGTTGGATTCAAAAATTTAAAATACCGTTTTACAATTACTCATTGAAACTACTGGATTGGTCTTATAAAATATTCAAAATGCATCAAACATGTTTTTTTTAATTTGATAGTAAATAATAGATTAAATGATGATTCAAGGATTAAACTTTTGACCTTATATACTATTTATATGAAAATGTCTTAAAATCGGCTATTAAAATAAACAAACTATACAAGTAACACATATAAGACCATGATTTTGATTGGTTAGATAAATTTCCCCTGTGATATTCTTCTGAGTTGTGTTTTCAAGAAGAAACAAACCATCACTTTTCTAGAGTAATGAGCACGCTACTTCAAGCTTTTTATTTATTATTTTTTTTTATTTACCAAATGAGATCATCTCTCTTCAAGTTTCCCGCTTGAAATGTATCATACGGAGTGTATTTTTGAAGATATTCTACGTTTAGACTTAAGTCGAAACAGGGTTGCCAAGTTTCCTCTTCTGTATCTAGAATTCAAATTTGAATTCAAAAAGCTCGGATGAGGAATTGAAAAAGTAGGGAAAGCTCATGGTCAGTGAGAACGTGAGAAAGGGTCCCAAGAAGGTGCAGTGGATTAGGTTGGGTTTAGGTTTTTTTTTTTTTAAGGTTTTTTTTTTCTTTCTTTCTTAGGCTGCCAAGGCTAGAGAGCCGTCGTGCGTAGTAGAAATATAAGTAGAAACCTCTGATTGAGTGTCTAAATTAATCCTCGGAGAGTGTTAGTGTTGAGCAGCAAATTTCATTCTCTTCTGTTTCTGTCTCTGATTACAGAACCAGACGCGGACGACGTTCTTCTTCAGGTCCAACTTTTCAGCCATTGCTGCTATTTTTTCACCAGATGGCCTTGGTTGGACTGCGAAGAAGGCCTCAAGGGACCGCTTCTCAGGTGCAGCGATCGATGTCCGTTTACGCTTCTTTTCACCTGCTGGGAGGACATTCGGGGCATCTGGGTCTCGTCGCTTGCTCCGAGCTTGTGCCTCTGCTTCTTCTAGCCATGCTTGTAGAATTGGCTTTAAAGCTATCATGTTGTTGTGACTCAGTGTCAGAGACTCGAACCTATGATAAAAAGGGAACAAGGTTGTTTGTTTAGGGTATTTTTGGTCTTGTGAGACTCATCAGAGCGCTTTTATTTGAAAATGGATAAGTGCTTATGGAATTCAGGAGTGTTATTATTACAGAAAAGGCGGTGTTTATGGAATTTAGGAGTGTTATATTACAGAAAAGGCGAAGTTTTTTCCTCTTTTAATAGTAATAGACTCCTCCCTCTACCTATTCCCTGCGCAAAAAAATTAATTAATTCAAAACTTTTGGAGTTACCTGCAGATTGTTGATTGGGAGAGAGCACCGACACCTGGTAGTTTAAGGTTTGCAAGCGCTTTCCCTACGTCTGCTTGCGTCACTCCTAGTTTGATACGTCGTTGCTTGAATCTCTCTGCGAATGCTTCTAACTCCCTAGGATCTGTGTCAGTGTCGTGAATTCCTACGGAAGGGTGCGGATGACCTGAGTGAGGGTGAGAATGGGGATGTGGGAGAGGGTGGCTTGCTGCCGCCACCATCATTGAGTTCATAGAGTGGCTGTACATGGAGGAAGGGTGGAGTTGGGCGTGACTATGGGCGTGGGATACGGATACACCGTCTCCTGTCATTGGCCCTAGACTCGTCATCATTGTCGAAGACGAAATGGAGTCAAGCATGTCCAGACCGTCCATACCTGGATGACCCATCTAAAAAAATAAACAAAAAAAAAATTTTTTTTTAGAGTTAGGTTAGAACCTTAAATCTTAAGACTTCAACCTAGGGAAATTTTTTTTTTTTTTTTTAATTTTAAAATAAATGGTGATTGGCGGAACTGTTGTTACCTGATGAGGTCTGCTATTGTGACCAGGATGAGGGGGGCCCATGCCGGGATGGTACATCATGTCATGTTTGAGCTGATTGAGCTGCGGAGGGGACGCCCCGGGGTGTTTACTGATGTCGACGAGAGCCTCTCTACTCAGAAGTCCATCGTTGAGCCCACTGAAGAGGTCGCCCTGTAACACACTCAAGGGGTTACCATCCAATCAGAAAAGCCCGCCAGGAATTAAACGACGAGGACCAAATATTGATCTCAGGAATTTGTTTACTCAAAAATACAATAGCTCAAGAACCAGGAGAGTTTATGCTCATACAAAAGACGCCTCTTCACAATCCTTTCGAATTCAAACCTTCCCACCCAGCTCAAGGCCTAAAAGACTTTCTCCAGAGATTCCGAATGTACACTTCAATTCAAATTTTCCCTCTCATCAGGACGAAAAAAAAATATTTTTTATAATGAATTTTAATACATGTAATTCTCTCCTGACCTATCGAATCTCTTCAAATTCAATTTTATATAATCTTTTTCAAAGTATTTTACAAAAATTTCAAAAAAAAAAAGAAATAATATACAAAAAATATACTACTGCACATCATACTTTNAAAGAAATAATAAACAAAAAATATACTACTGCACATCATACTTTTACAAATAACACAAACTGATTTTCTGTTACAATGATGACAATTACAATTCTGTGCACAAGTCTTTTTTTTATTCTTTATTAATTTTTTTTTAAGATTAGATTTTCAATCTAATCTCTATCTAACAAGAAATGATACTTNAGAAATAATATACAAAAAATATACTACTGCACATCATACTTTTACAAATAACACAAACTGATTTTCTGTTACAATGATGACAATTACAATTCTGTGCACAAGTCTATTTTTTATTCTTTATTAATTTTTTTTTAAGATTAGATTTTCAATCTAATCTCTATCTAACAAGAAATGATACTTCAAATCCGTAGGATCCAGTCTTTTTCAATCAAATTATAATTCAGGTTACTTAAAATATAGACATTTTTTGATAAAAATTTTATTAAAAATAGAAAATTTTCTTTTTCATTCAGATTTTTCTTTTTTTTTCTATTCGAGAAGTTTTTTTTTTTTTTGAGTCCCAAAACTTTCAGTCCAAACTTTTTTGTCTATATAAACTCAAAATTTTTATTCTCCTAGATTTTCTACAAAAACTTTCACCAACTTTGTTTTTGGAACAACTTAAACACAAACATTGTTAGAAGAAAATAAAACTTTTTTATTTTTATCAAGAGATGCACGCAAAACCACTGAGAGATTCAATAGTCATAAATTTAATTTTGCACGAATTTGGTCTATAATTTTGACAAGATTGGAAGGTTCAAAAAACAAAATTATTATACACAGAGTATATAATATATTTTTTTACGTCCATAGTGTGTAACTAATATTTTTTAATATAATTCTAAACTTGAAAAAAAAAACTCCTTATGAAAAAAAAAAAAAAAAGTTTTTGAATGTGTAAAGGGATTTTTAAAAATTAATATATAAATTTTTCGTTTTAAAAAAGAAAATTAAAAGTTGAATTTATGTTGAAAAGAAATGAGTTAAAGTGTAAAAATGGTTTAAAGAGTTCATAGTTGGGCATGAAATCCTTGCCCTCCTCAATCCCATCCCTGAAATGACCTTGATGAGAAAGTAAAAGAGTATTTGTAGTCGTTTAGCAGTAAGTTTGAATTGATTTCTTGACTAGAGAAAGTGGTGAAGGACGGATGTTGTCTCTGGTGCAGAAGTCTACGATATTATTCATGATTCTTCTAGAAGGGCGGAATCAATTATTCAGGGCCCATTCAAGATTCAGGCTAAACACATGCATCAAGTGTCTCTTTTAGAATCTCGGCCGCCACTGACAGGATTTCATAGCCTCTTCCGATCCGAATTATTTAGTACTCCTTAAACTATCATTATGTCTATTGACTCTACCCTTCGTCCTACATAATTAATCCTCCCATTCATACCTTCCGCCAAGTTCACTAGGCCAACTCACTAGGGGTCAAAGGCCTCACACACTCTTCAAAAATTATTAATTATCACTTATTCACTAACACTTACAAAACTACCATTCAATCAAACATTTCCTATTCAAAAGCTTTTTTTTTTATTAAAATACTTAAATTATATCTTTTTACTACTTTTACTACAAATTCCATCAATCTAACTAACATTAAACATACGCAATCAGAGATTTTAAACTCAAGTTATATCCAAGGTCAAATTTTTCAATATCAGTGAAAGTCATTCAATGCCTTTTACTATAATTTATTATATTTTATTACTATTTATTAGTATTATTAATATTTTTTTATTTTTTTTTTCATGTACGTTATTCACAACTAAAATTCTCTTTATAAAGATTTTTTTATTTTATTTTTTATTTAATGCAAAAACCTAAAGGAAACTAGACTACTGCACTGACATATTAAACAAAATCTGGAACACATAAAAACATAAAATAATATTACTATTATTTAGTACACAGTAGTCTATAGTTTATATACCGTTTATATGATTTTATCACCCTAAACACGACTTGTATTATATTTTGAAATTGAAGGTAAGCTAGATGATAAACAAAATAGTAATTATGTTTAAAAACAAAAATTAAGAAATTTTTTTTTTTTTTTTTTTTTACTTTGAATGCCCATATAGTAGTGATGTCAAGAATTGAGAAGTGATAAATTATTCATTGAGCGCATAAACAGGGGAGAAAAAAAAATTGATTAAATTAGATATCATCTTCTTTATAATGTTAAACAAGGGTTGTAAGGATAAAAAATTATAGGAACATATAGAGTTTTTGAATGTATGCGTATGGTTTGAAAAAAAAAAATTATTATTATTTTTTTTTTTCAAATAGAGTAATTATTTCTTATTGTTTGATATTTAATTTGATTATTGGGCTAATGAAAAGGTATTCCTGTAGGTGTGTTTGATGTGTTTTGTGAGAATAATGGAGTCTCTTGTATAAAGTCTCTTTTCTATTTTGATAAGTTGGAGAAAGTCTGTTTGTCGCTTTTCTCTAGAGAGAAAGAAATCGATAGGGGCTTCGGAAGAGTGGATTTTCTCTGTCTTATTTTCTGTCTCTCTCCAATCCACCTCAGCAGAGAATATCAAACATTAGGAGAAAGTACTTTTTATTTTCCCTACACATCAGTCCAATCCAAAGGAATTTCAAAGACCCCCCCAACTCTGGGGAAAGTTAGAACCACTCAAACAGAGACTCCTCACTTTCTCCTACACGCAAACATTCGCCCAAAAAAAAAATAAGAAAAACTCACGACCAAAAACCCACTCACAGCTCTTTCCATTATTCCTCCAACACGCAAAGACAAGAGCCCATCATTCTTTACACCTAGACTCAAAACGAAAACGACTGTAGAAAAAAAAATATACTGAAAACGGCAGTAGAAAAACTGAAAACGGGAGTAGAAAGAATGAAACCGGTGGTAGAAAAGTAGAAAACGGCGGTAGGAAAAGAAAAAAAAAGAAAAGAAAACGGCGGCAGGAAATAAAAAAGAAAACGGTGATAGAAAAAAAAACGGTGGTAGAAAAAAAAGAAAACGGTGGTAGAAAATGATGAACAAAAAAAAAACGGCAATAGGAAAAACGAAAACGGGTTTTAGAAGAAATGAAACCGACTGTACAAAAAACCGAAACCGGCAGTACAAAAAAAAAAAAAAAAAAAAAAAAAAAAAAAAACCGGCAGTAGAAAAAAACGAAACAGGTAATAGAAATATTTAAAAGTGAAAGTAAAATTAGAACCATTGTTGGTAGTACATAATTTATATAAAAAGAAAAGGTGGTGATTTTATTTATGAATAAAAAATATTGTTAAAATGAAAGTTGAAAATGATTTTATTCATCCCTTAAGGTGAAGGAAGTTGAGTTATTGGATTTAAATTTAATACAAGTGTAGACAGATGATTTTCTTTTGTAAAGTAAAAAAAAAAAAGTCTAGAAGTGGTTATAAAAATCAAAGGTTTAGTAAATTATAGGGAGAAGATAATAAAATCCTGAGAATGAGTCTAAATCTCTGATGACGTCTATTGGAATTGGCTTCTGAGTCTCCTGGGGAGAAAGGAGTGGGAGAATTCAATTGAGAAGGGTCACTTTCTAAAAGAAAATAGAAAGGGAAAGTCCTTAAGTTGGAAAATTTCAAGACGGACGAGGGTTTTTTTTTTATTTTTTTTTTTTTATTTTGGTGAGAACTTTTCCCAGACACACATCAAGACCCACAGTCCACAATTACATTCAATTTTCTCCTCAACTTTNTTATTTTTTTTTTTTATTTTGGTGAGAACTTTTCCCAGACACACATCAAGACCCACAGTCCACAATTACATTCAATTTTCTCCTCAACTTTTTTTTCTTATAGCCAACCAACTTTCCCTCAGTCCAAACACTACTACATCCTTTAGACAGAAAGTAATGACTNGTTTCATTACATAGTCATCATAGTCATAAAAAAAAATTACTTTAATAATAATTACTAAAAAAATATTTTTTTTTCTCATTATGATTCTCAATAACTCAAATCTAGTTTTCAGTTAGAGTCATATGACTCATGATTGACTCTTGTGATTCATTCCTTTTACACTAAAATCCAAGGTTAAATAAGCAACTATCCCATACGAGATATGACTTATATTAACTATGACTATGACTTTCTATACATGAGATATTGTATTATAACTTTATCATTTAGTCATATGTTCCTGAGTCAGAGTCATATGACTCTCATACTCTAAAGTATTTATAACTTTTCATCTAGCTTACTACTTACATGTAGTGTATTAAGACTAAGATTCTGTCTTGTAAGAAAATGATCAGGATTTGAGTTATAAGAAGACTTAGGTGAAAGTTTAAAATTTTATATTTGAAAAAAAAAAAAAGCGCGCTATAATTTAGAGTCATTATTTGATGAAAAAAGAAGGTACTATTGTGAGGTAGTATTAGAGTTATCTCTTGAGCATTTGATCTGTAAATCGACGAGATTCTGATCTGTTTGGGTAAAGTGAAATGGAGAATGACAGACTCAGAGGACGAGAAATCATTTCATTTTCATTGGATTAGACCCAAACTTTCTTTCTCCCTTTTCCCCGCTTTCTCCCATTCACTTGACTCAAATTTAATTTTAGGATTTTCCCTCCTCCTCCAAATAATCTCCTCGAGTGGTTCCACATCACCCCAAAAAAAAAATATATCCTCTCCAACGGAACACTCACACACTTCCAAGGATTACTAAGCTTCCATTACACTACTTCTCATCATAATGTATTNAAAAAAAAAAAAAAAAAAAAAAAAAAAAACCAAACTAATCTTACGAGTTCATTTTCATATGTGGGAAAGTGAACCGTATGGGTTTTCTATACACTGTATATAGTTATAATTTTTTACCACACTGTATATCCACACTTATCCTAAAACTTTGTTATAATATTTTATTTATATAGATTTGAGTTTCCAACTAAAAATTTTTGATTTCCATTGATGTGATTGGACTACTCCTATTCATAAGGTAATAAAATTATCTCAAGATGAAATTTTTTTTAGGGTTGTAGTAGATATAATTATTAACCCTCTTCTCATTCCAATTAATGGATAGTAACTGATAAAGTCTGCATGTTTTTCTCTTCCGTTTTATTCATTGTTGGTTTTTTTTTTTTTTTTTTTTTTTTTTTTTAATGAAATGGTGAGCACACCTGAAGAAGACGAACCTTTCTCCCTCTCCCTTGGGACATTGTTGAGGGGACTACTGTAATAATAGGAACAATGTGTCTGGCTTAGAGACATTTATTTTCAAAGATTCAAAAGTCCCATGTGTTCACACATCCCTGCCTTTCCAGTTTTCATTATCTCATTATTGACTTTCTATCCCCACACTTTCACTCTTTCCCCTAAGGAAACAAAAAAAAATAATGAAAAAAAAAAAAAAAAAAAAAAAATTTTTTTTAATTTTAATAAAAGCTATTTAAAATTTTGACATTTCATGGTGTTCAGATGTCTCTTGAGGATTATGATGACCAATAATACTGTGGTAAAAATGAAAATTTTTTGGAAATTACTATTCCGTTCAATAAATCAAAAAATTTGAATGAAAATTTATTTTTTTTTTGTTTAAATGTTTTGATCATGATAATTCTGAAATAATGAAAATTGCCAGAGATTGACTATATATTTTATTTTGAGTAAAAAATACAAGAGTAAAAGACGTTAGTAATTAATTTATGAAGGCGTTTGATATAATTGGATAAATCTCTGAGTCCTGTGCGACTTAATGTGTATCGGAAATATTGGTAATGTGGCTGTCTTGTGTGTTTGACCATCCTGTGTATGGATTAAGGGCTGGAGAGTAATGATAGTGATTAGGTGCGTCTGTGGGTCATTAGAGGCTCTCCCTACGAACACTTGTCACTCCACTCAAGGACCCCAGTCCCACACTTGCTACCTTTCCCACAGGACACACGAAGGACAGGATCCATATGTCAACAAACCACTACTCATCCCACCATATATACGAAATTTACAAATAATAAATATATTTTTATTTAAAGAATCACAATGAATCACTAAAGAAATTACACTCCATATACACCTTACGCACACATTTATAAGAAAATACTCACAATAATACAGGGTTGTTGAAAAAAAATTTTTATTTTAACTAGAAATATTAGNCAGGATCCATATGTCAACAAACCACTACTCATCCCACCATATATACGAAATTTACAAATAATAAATATATTTTTATTTAAAGAATCACAATGAATCACTAAAGAAATTACACTCCATACACCTTACGCACACATTTATAAGAAAATACTCACAATAATACAGGGTTGTTGAAAAAAAATTTTATTTTAAATAGAAATATTACGGCTACTCAATCTGAGGTTTGTAAACTTTTCTAAAGTTACAAGAGAAAAATTTGGCGGGAAACAAATTCCAGTCTCCTCATTGGTCCGTAACTTTACAAAGCTTTTGTAAACTTTACGAACCAAAAAGGCATGTTTTTAGTTTACAAAATAGAAGTTTCTGATTTGCAACTGCAAATGTGCGAGTTTTGTAAACTTACAGAGTTGTAAGTTTGCAAATCCAGATTGAGTACCCCTATTAAGTGATTTGAGTAGTATTAATAAAAAAAAATTTATTTTAACATTATTTTATCATTTTTAGTACAACCTTTAATTATTTAAATATTAAAAACCAATAATATGCAGTTTGTCAACCCCTTAAAACAATTAAGACAAAAATCTCAAACCTTATGCTTCATTTATACTTTACGAAATACGGATTTTCATATTTTTTATTTTTTTTTAATTTTTGCTTTTACTCATCATATAATTTTGGTTTATAAATATAGAATTTTACTTTATAAACTTGAATTGATTATAAAAAGTAAATTATTATAATCAATTCATATAATTGAGCTGCTGCTTAAATATTCAATTTAATATTACATATATATTTATATTTTTTTCTTCTTAAATAATATATATATATACAATTCAAGGATTTAAAAATTTTAATCTGTAATTTATTAACACAAGATGAAATCATAAGAATATGAACCATATACTCAAGGACAGGTTATGCATGAGGGTGCTTCATACTCTAGGGAGTAGACTATATTTTATTTTATTTGAATTTATACAAGTTTGAGTTAGAGTTTGGCGCCGTCTCTTTTTATTTTAAAATTTTTTTTTTGGAGAGACGAAGGGAACTGTTTGTTTGAGAATTGAATAACCAAGGGATAAATCTAAATGTAAAATAAATAGGACTTAATAGCTCTTTTGGATGAAGTGGAGACAAGGCAAAGGAAATGGATGATTTCATTTCCATACTTTCTCCATGTAGATTTTTAGTAAGATGTTGATATTTTTAAGAAGTGTTGATAAATATTTGATGAGTCAAGAATATTATTCTGCTCTATAATTTCTCTTTTTCAGAGACATCCAATGGATAAGTTCATTTCCACTGAATCCCGCCTAACTTTCTCCTCAGAGCTTTCCCTCATTCGTTTCCTACCTTTTCCATTTCAATTTCAACGAGGAGAGGGAGCACTAGGGCCAAAAATATACGAAAATTCAAAAAAAAAAAAATAATAATAATAATAATAATAATAATAATAAATGCTATAGGTTATGGCTATAGTACTATTTAGAAGTTAAGTTTAAGATAAGATATTTTTTAAAGTCCGATTTATACTTTACTTCTTTCTTTACAGTCACTAGCATAAATCTAGTTTAATTTATTAAATTTTTGATAATAATAAAAAAAAAAATTTTTTTATTAAAAGTAATAAAATTGAAAAAAAAAAGGATTTTTTTTGGTGACGCAATATTTCCGTTCCAGACTGTAGTAGGAAATAGTAAAGTATAAATCTGGCTTAAATTTTTATAATTTTTTTTTTTACTAAAAATTAGTCTTAGAAATGAATTTGAATAAAAAAAAAACTTGTCTAGCGATTGCATTGAGTGTTATATTGAAAGTATAAGTTTGGGTTGCGTACTGTTGGTATATAGATTAAGGACAGGGACTTATTGACAGTCATATTCCTCTCGTCATGGTTGGCTGAGGTAATGGACTTTCTGTCAGAGCAAAGGGACGACGAGTCAATAGTACACATCCCTAAATGCTTTCTCAACTACGAAATTGACTTTCTCTTCAATTATTCAAAAGAACTTTGAAAAGTGAGTGAGGACTCTTCTACCTAGATTTATAGAAAACGAAAGACTCTCATTCCTTCCCACTTATGATTTTCCTCCAAGAGTCTACGACATAATCAGAAATATCCATTTGAACAGAAAATGAAAATTCCCGCCTTTTCAACTATAGGTTGACAGAACACAAATTACAGGTTTTCTCTAATTGTCACTCACTTAAAGCCACAACTTTTCACTGTAGCAGACGGATCCAGAGAAACGTAAATAAAGTGAAAGTAGGAGAGACTCTTCAAATCCATTATTTGTTTAACAGAGATCCTAATTATAAAAGACTATATACCTATCATCCCACTACATTACTATCAAACTTACCTTCCAAAAACTAAATACAGTTACTAACAAAATTATAGCCGAAATTTAAAAAAAAAAAATTTTTTTTTTAAATTTCGGCTATAATTTACATCACTAATCTAAACACTAAAGATTATAAAAGATTCAAAATCATGATTTATTATTTTAAATTTCCTCTCTATTTTTTTTTTTTTTTGCTTTTTTGATAAACTCCAGTAAAATTTAAATGAAATTAAGAAACAAAGTTGATTTTAGGTCAATCTGACTCAAATCCTTAGAATATGCAGGATCATTAATATTTTTTTCTACCTCAGAATTTCACTTAAAAGAATAATTTTTTTTTATATGTTTACAGTGAGCGCCAGCGAAGGTACCTTTAGCGCTAACCAAATGTGAGTTACCGTAGCGGTTCTAATTGAATTGTTCAAATAATAAGTAGATAATAAATATAAATATAATTTCAATTTTCAAAAAATCATAAATTTTGTTCTAGTGATCATCATATCCCTCTAGAAAAACACACGAGACTAAAAATCTCTTCCTATAGCTTATAAGATTTGTGGTCGGATTGTATTACAGTGAAAGCTCATTATAAAATATGAAAAATGTAAAATGGAATCAAAAAATTTGTTTGTTAGTAAGTAACATTATGTTTAATACAGCATATATATTATGTTCGATGAAAAAAAAAATAAAATAAAGATCGAATTTTTGTTTGTTATAATAGGATTGTTACTATACCCTCCCTATAAGTTATTATAACAATATTTGACTGTAGTAAATTTTTGTCATAAAAGAAGAAAGGTATAAATTGAAGAAATAAAAAATGAGAAAATATGTAAGAATTGGGCGAGTTGAGTGAAATTAGTGGTGGTAAATAAAAAAAGAAAGTTTAGTAGATAATAAGTGGATGGATAGGTTGATAATGGTATATTGGAAGTGAACAAAAGAAGGATTTGGTATAGTTAAGTCTTGAGTTGTATTCAATTCCTTGAGTCTCTTGTTGTCTAGAGTTGTAATTGTAATTTGTAAATCCGTCTGGTGGATTGTGATTGGTGGATAATGAAAGTTTAATTTCTATTCTGTTTGTGATTTGGTTGGAAGGAAGGAAGAAAGAAGGAAGGTGGATTGGTTTCATATTTGATGAGAGTGGGTCTTTGGGGTCAAGCGGTGAGAGTGAGAGTCTAAGCCGAAGGTCTTGTCTGGATGTTAATTAGGTTCTGGGGTCAAGTGGTTGGATGGGAAGAACCCCATCTGATGGCACTTAATCCCTGCTCTCAACTTACTCTGTCACAAGACAAAACAATAATTATTCCCTCTCTCTCTCTCCCCCATTACCCCTCCAAACTCAAATTTTAAAATACGAAATGAATTATTCATGAACTATCCAAAAACCTTCTCTTCTCGCCTCTACTTTCTCCATCATCCACTTTCTCCTGAAATTTTTTTTTTTTTTTTTTTTTACTTCAGACTCTCCCGCTTCCCAGGGAAAGAGAGAGAAAACCCAACGACGAATCAGAGATAGAGAAATCCGTATAAACCTCCCTTAATGGACTCACTCTACTTTCATTTTTTACTAAAATAAAAAATAATTCTCAGACTCAAGTTCACTCAAAATAACTTGAGACTGGGACTTTTATCTCACTATTTTATACTTATATTCCATTCCTTCTGTCTTTCAAAGTAAAATTTAAAACAAAAAAAAAAAAATAAATAAATAAAATTTTTTTACTTTTGTACAGGGTGATTCAAAAAAAAAATTTTTTTTTTTTTTTTTTTTTTTTTTTGAAATACAAGCAGTGAAAACTTATTTGTTTGATCTTTTGTTATTTTTTTTTGTGACACATTTTTCCCGTCCTCATATGGACATGTTAAAAGTTTATAAATTATATAATCAATTTCAAAAATTTATGACAGTAAACACAAATAATGAAAAATTCAATTATATATTATTCTATAATTAAAATTATAGAATATCTTTCGTCATTTAAATACTCCTACTTATTGTTCTTGACACTTTTATTTTATATATATATTTTTTTTAATAATGCTATCAAATGACAAGTGTGCATACTTATGTTTTATAGACAAGAAAAAATCAAATGGAAAATAATAAATAATTCTACTTAAATATTTTTTTATGTCTTATACAAAATTCAACCTAACTTTACCGTACTTATGTACAAATAAAACATTTGATCAGTGATAGGTTCGTAAAGGTTTAAATTGATTGAATCCAACATCCAATCCAAAGAAAAAAAAAAAAAAAAAAAATTCAATCTAACTTTAAATTTATAAATACTTTCACTTTAGTTTTAATTTTAGTTTTAGTTTTAGTTTAGTAAATCATTCGAAGAAGTTTTATTTGTTAGACTAATATGATTCATTATTTTGACTCGACTCGACTCTACTCTAGTTTTCTCATATAAAAAGTAAATTCTAAGAAATATAAAATTAAAAAAGAAACAAAAAAAAAAGAGTTAAGTTATTTAAAATTTCATTGCGTAAAGTGAGAGTGCGTAGAGTTAAGACTTAAGGTTGTAGGATTGATTATTGAGTCTTTTTGGTTTGAGTGGAAATTCTATAAAATATGGATAGTAAAGGAGTTTCAGAGACGGGAAGGCAACGGGTGATTAATAAAAAATTAAATGCACTTCAGACTTCCTTACTTATATGGAAAATGGGGTAAAGTGAGACTTTGGGATTTTACGTCCTTGACTACCAATTGCTCGAAGAACTTAATTGATTACAACATCAAATGTCCTGACGTCGTCCCGATTCCATACTTTTTTTTTTTTTTTTTTGACAAGCAGAGTGTCTAGAACCTACCTAGAGAGATAGAGGGATTAACTTGTTATCAAAATCAAATTAGGCGGGCTTTAGGGAGATCAAACAACATACGTACCATCCACTCTCTGATTTTATGCTCTATCGAATCAATCTACCAACAACACATTACAATTAGTCTCAAATAAAAACAAGCCTTTGATCAAATTTAATTCAAAGAGATACATAAAATATAACAACTTTTCAATATATCAACCTAAACTTATTTTTATTTAGGGTTTTGAAATTTTTAATTTTTAGTAACAGTTTAGTTATTAGGTTCCTTATATTCCTTACAAAGTTTTTGGAAACATTGGTTTAGTTTTCATATTTTACTCTCCTATTTTACTTTATTAAAAGTACTAAAAAATGAAAGAAAGTGAAAAAAAAAAGGATTTTACGGTAGTTATTTGATTAGCAGAGTGAGGGTTAAACTAAATTTATTTTTTAAATTTTTGAATCAACGGAGGGTCAAAAGGTCCTAGACCCCTATTTATACACTACTATTTAAGAATATAAATATTTTGAGTACTTTTCATCAGATTTCTACGTATAGTATGTATGGTTTCTCAAAAAGTCAAATAATACCGTCCTGTAAGATAATGTTTAGGGTGTTAAACGATTTGAAAACCGCGTCTGAGATAAAAATAGTGAAAATAGTAATTTGTATAGTAAAATTGGTAGTGTTTTGAGTGGATAGGGGATAGTTTTTGTTTGTTTTCCTATGGGATTATAACTCATAAAGGAAGGAAATAGGATGAGGTTGTAGATAATTAAGGAAATCAGTCATAAATCAAACCTAGGGTAGACATCTGCTGGAGTCCTTTGGACCAAAGGGTACCAAAGAGGAGAATACCAAGGGATACTTCAACAAAACACCCCACTCTCATCAAATACAAATTACATTTAAAATCCAGGAAATACATTATAAAAAGGACTAAGCCCAATGAATTTGGAAGGACTTAGAACCAAACAATAGTTTAGACAAAATGTACAACAAGTGTAACTGCCCTTTACATTTATTATAACAAAAATAAGGTCCATTTTATCCTCTCGACAGAAACGCTTTTATATTTTAACTAATTTAATATCAAAAACAAAAAAAAAATTATCAAATAAAAAAAAAATAGATAAAATAAATCCCGACTATATACAGTAGTGAGCGTATTGAAAAGAACCGCCTGTACTCANATGTACAACAAGTGTAACTGCCCTTTACATTTATTATAACAAAAATAAGGTCCATTTTATCCTCTCGACAGAAATGCTTTTATATTTTAACTAATTTAATATCAAAAACAAAAAAAAAAAATTATCAAATAAAAAAAAAAATAGATAAAATAAATCCCGACTATATACAGTAGTGAGCGTATTGAAAAGAACCGCCTGTACTCAGNAAAAAAAAAATAGATAAAATAAATCCCGACTATATACAGTAGTGAGCGTATTGAAAAGAACCGCCTGTACTCAGTCAGCCGTGCAACTATCTATTCTTGATTTTCCTTGTTGAAAAAAAAAAAAAAAACCTTTCTTTCTGACTATTAGATTGTTCAATTTCCTACCCAAAGTAACATTGAATTAGAAAAAGTGTTATGTTTTTGCGTAGCGACGTTGTCTCCGTAAAAGTGTGCGGATGATATTTTTATTGTTTTGGTGCTGAAGAGTCGGGGTTTTGAGTGTATTTTTATGCTCCTCCGTGAGTTTTCTTTCGAAGGGAGGTTGATTTTTCGACTCCTTAGTTTCTCCATTGGAAAAATTAAGTTTGGTGGGAGTCATTTGTGGAGAATTCAATGTTCTTCTGTGGAGGAGTTTTATGGGCGAGTTCCCTCCACAGGAGATCTCTCTTCGTGGTTTTAACCCTCCCCCACTCCCCAGCCCTACCCTTCCTAGACATCATTACTCTTTTCTCCAAGACCTTACTTTCTTTCTCCCGCCAATTTAAAACAAAAACTACACTACCTATCCAATAGTAGTAATAGTAAGTCTCACTTGTTTACAAAACCTTACCCAATAGAAGAANAAAAACTACACTACCTATCCAATAGTAGTAATAGTAAGTCTCACTTGTTTACAAAACCTTACCCAATAGAAGAAAAAAAACAAACATAAAATCAAAACTCCGCCCTGGTTACCAGAAGAATACACTGAGTAATTAGTCGGTGCAGTTATCTAAATTTTTCTTTTTATATCTTTTGACGTTACCTCCCCCTCTCTTGGAGGGGGAGGTAAATACAACAACTTTTAGTACTTTCACCAACAGAATTTCATATAATATAATATTTCAATACCAAGAAGTAGTAATTTTTGGCAAGAATTTAGTTGTTAAAAGTACAAACCATGAGAACTGTCACCAACTTAGNAAAAACTACACTACCTATCCAATAGTAGTAATAGTAAGTCTCACTTGTTTACAAAACCTTACCCAATAGAAGAAGAAAAAACAACAACATAAAATCAAAACTCCGCCCTGGTTACCAGAAGAATACACTGAGTAATTAGTCGGTGCAGTTATCTAAATTTTTCTTTTTATATCTTTTCACGTTACCTCCCCCTCTCTTGGAGGGGGAGGTAAATACAACAACTTTTAGTACTTTCACCAACAGAATTTCATATAATATAATATTTCAACACCAAGAAGTAGTAATTTTTGGCAAGAATTTAGTTGTTAAAAGTACAAACCATGAGAACTGTCACCAACTTAGTAGTCCCGCCAAAAACTTTTGTTTCTTAGTAATTGAAATATTCGATGGAATTGTATTGGTGAAAGTTGTCAGGGTTTTTTCATTTTTGGTTCTACAGTAATTATATTTGAAATGACTCAGTATACAGGGTGTTTAACATTTTTTTTTCCACCCTAGAACGCATAACGTCATTTTTTCACACTCTTTTCCTGTCAGCAGCATAGGGTGGGAGGAGCTACGATAAAATTAGAGAAAGAGGGTGCAAAAAAAAAGATTAAACACCCTGTATATTATTGCAAAACCAAAAAAAAAAGAAAACCCTGAGTACTTTCACCAACACAATTCCATTGAATATTTCAATACCAAGAAACAAAGGTTTTTAACTGGAATTAAGTTGGTAACAGTGCTCAGGGTTTGTACTTTTACCAACTAAATTCCCACCAAAAATTACTTTCTCTTGGTATTAAAATATTCGATTAAATTATGTTGGTGAAAGTACTCAGGATTTTTTTTTTTTTGGTTCTACAGTACTTGTGAATTCATCCTCAAAGGGTATTATTATGTTATAACTCGAAAGAAATAAAATTAAGAAATGAAAACTCAAAAGTTTATTTAATAATAATAAAAATCCAACTTAAGTAGTCCACTTTTTTCTAAAATGAGCTTAAGGAAGTTTAATTGAGAATTGAGCGGGTGTAAATTTGAAAATTATTAATTCAAATTAATATAAAGTTGGCCTACATAATAAGAATATCACACTCATTTTTTTTTTCAAATCTCAAAATAAAAGAACAATGTAATGTTAGCGGTTTCTACACATGATATTTCATTTGATATTTTCTTATTTCCACATTTCTGTACTAGCTACCTTTTGCCTGTTTTTTTTTTTGGAGAAAGTTGGTGAATAAGAAGGGGGAGTAAAATACTAGGTTTAGTACTTTACTCTACGAAATTAAGGTTTTAGGTTTCTAATATTGTTTTTTTTTTTGTTTGGTTGAGGTTAAGCTAGATTTGTATCTCACTTTGAATTTTAACTTCTTTACTCAAAAATTGTAAAATATCAAATTATATTTAAAAAATTTTTTCTTTATAAATCAAATTTCTAAAAAAAATTTGATGATAAATTGATGATTTGTGTAGTTAAAAAAAGAGGATAATTATGTAAAAAAATAATAAGAGTTGTATATGAAAATGAAGAAGATTGTGAAGATTTANATTTTTTGATAAATTGATGATTTGTGTATTTAAAAAAAGAGGATAATTATGTAAAAAAATAATAAGAGTTGTATATGAAAATGAAGAAGATTGTGAAGATTTAGTGTGTGGTGAAAGTGAGGGTGTGTATAAAAAATGTATCTCTGCGTCTCCCATAGATATAGGACCTCCTCATTGAGCGGAACTGTTTGAAATAAATAAAAAATGTTGGGGAAATGCAACCGGTGATACTAAAAGATGCATTGAGTTGACTTGCTTATTATTTCATGAAGACTAGACATCTGACCTTGAACTCATACCAACCCAACTCTGACATTTATACACCTCAAAGATTAACCACAACTCAACTTATCTACAATTTATCTCATACAACTATGAAATATTTAAATAAATTTATAATTTAAACTCAAAAAATTTGATTTTTTTTCTTCTTATTTCTTATCCATTTAATTCATATCTAATCATACTTTTATCATCTTTTGTTTTTTTAAACATTTATACATTTTGATTATTTAATTCCATCTACTCATATCATCCATTTCCACATTGAGTTTAAAGTCTACTACTTAATATTTATAGTAGTCAGGTTGTTTTCACTCATTTTTAATTTACCATTCTTGATTTAATAGTATATATTTTTATTTTTATTTTTCTATTCCCAGTATTTATTTATGTATTTAATTTTTGGAAAAAAGTGGAGAAAGAAGGGAGTTAAAAAATTGTAAATACTTGTATTAACACTTGAATTATTAAAATTAATGGTAAATTATGATTTTTCTGTGAGATCAATTAAGAATAGAAATATCTAATTTAAATTCTATTTTTTTTTTTTTTTTTTTTTAATATTTCTTCAAGATTTAAGGGAATTTTTTGAGAGGACTTGGTACAAAAAAGTACAGTGTAAAAAATTTATCTAACTCTTACCGTTGGTTGATGTGAAAGTTTTTGAGAGTAAAAAGTGAAAAGAAAGCGTAGTGATTAAATTAGAGAGTTTAAGGTTTCCCATAAGAAAGTTAGCTAAACTTTTTTTCTTTTTTTTTTCTTTTTTTTTTCTTTTTTTTTCTGGAGAAAGTTTCTTTCTAATGAATCGTCTCTTACGACTTCCCTTCAACGGACCAATCATCACCTCCGCTCACTTTCTCCAAAAGAAAGTGACGCCTCAAATCTCTTCTCCAATTACTTATCCAATATTTACCAACAATTACTCACTTTTCTTTACTTTTTTCTTGTTTTTTTACTAAAAAAAAACTCATTTAAAAGTTGAAAATCTTTAAATTTCTTGAAATTAGAGTCTTTGACTCTAATAAATGCGAGTAGAATTCATTTAAATTAACAATAAAGGAAGAAAAAGAAGGTTTTTTTTCTTTTTTTTTTTTTTTGTTCAATTTTTAAAAGCGCCATTTTAAAAATTGACTTGGTAATCGTTTCTTGAGAAATCATATTTAAAAATCAATTGATCCTGAGTTATTTTTATTTAAAATATTCTAATCAAAACTGAACTTACGGTGGTGTTGACACATCTTGACCTCATTGGATCTGGTCCTCTATAAGTGGGTGAGTACCTCCCTGGAAAACATGAGCCAGGGGCGGAAATAGAAGAACCAAGGGGTTTCCCGTTCATCATTTTATCCGAGGAGTACATGGCCACTGCAGTGGGGTAGTAGGATGGGGCTCCAGGGGCCCCTCCTGAAAAAAAAAATATATTTACACTAAGGTGGAGACGATCCCAAATACATTACATCCTATCCACACTTTTTACCAAAACTCCTAACTTCTACCATAAAAAATGATATAAATGCTTTTTCTATAACTTGTATTTCAAATCTTACTAAGGTACAAAAAAAAAAAGAATAACCACTCTGTATACTTACAGTAAAAAATATATACAGAGTTTTTAATATTATTAAAAAATTTTTTTTATAGACTTGAGGGAAAAGCGGGAAATAAAATTTTGCAAATTTTTAAAGTGAACTTAGCAATCCTTATTTAACGGTTTGTAATAACTTTAAGTAATAGTAACGTCTGTTTAATATAATACTTTTGATAAATTCTCTTTATAAGATCACTAATTTTATAACCAAATATACTACAAAATAATTTCCTCAGTTCATTTTTTTTTTGTTTCAAATTGTATTAAAAATTTACTAAAGAACAATAGTTTTAGTTTTTACTTATACTAATATTTATATATTAAATTGGGAAATTATAAATTGGAAATTTTATGTTTTAATATAAATAAATCAACTGAGGTCTGAGGTTTATGTACTATATAAATTTTTTATAAAAAATTTGTAAATGTTATTTATAAAAAAAAAAAAACGGAAGACTTATATTTGTTCAAAAAATTGTATAAATTTTATTAAAATAAATATGGAGTTGATGCCCAATGCCAAAATATTTATATGTACTAAACAAGGGAATATAATAAATATAATATAATATAAAATTATAAAAAATTTATAATTAAAAATTTAATTGCCGAGTATTATTCACAGGAATGTATGTATATTTCTATAATAATCAGACTCACTGTTAACTCTGCATAAACTGAAAAAAAACTTTTTTAATATACAAAAAAGCCAAAAATTTCTAATATTAGTACGAATCATTTTCAAAATTTTGTTACAAATATAAAAAAAATTATTAGAGCGTTTATAACTAAAACTAACATAAAAACAAAATCAAAATATAAAAAACAAATCTAAAATAAAAATTATAAAAAAAAAATTCAATTTCAAAATATTTTCTTTACCACATTTTCCAGGTGATTCATACTGATAAAAGTAAAATTTTTCTAATCAAAATTGAGTTATCCACTTGCCCATGGATTGTAAAACGATAAGAATAAAACCTACTATAATAAAAAAAAAACATTTAATAAAATATCAATTGCAAAAAAATATTTTGCAAAATTTCTAAAAAAAAAAAAATACATACTTCTCATTTTTATTCCTTCTGATCTAGTTAATTGGAAGAAATTAAGAAAATGATTGCTAAAGAATAAGAAGTAAAAATTAGAGAAGTGACAGAGAGATTGAGCGAACTAAATTCGAGTCTATAGCTCAGGACTTTTTGAAACTTAAGAAAAAACCTATAAAGTGAGTCTAATATTTTTTTATAAATATATTTTTTTTGATTGTTAGATAAGTGAATAAGTGTTAAAGGTCTAACCTCGGTGCATCATCATTAATTCCCCAATGTTCCAAAAGTTGTTAAAAATATGTTCTAAACTTTCACTTTCACTAAAACTTTCACTTCCGGTTCCCTTCCATGGGACTTGAGTTATGATTTCTGAGGTTGGCTTGAGTCTAGTGTATAAAAACCCTTGATTCAGGCTCTAATATCATGTGAGACTGTGAGAGGAGAGATCCACGGAACCCAACTGAACCAACTGGGCTCATGTCCGCTGCCTTTCTCTTTTCTCCACCTGTGCCAGCCTTTCTCCACTTCCGTCTGCGCAGGACTCTTCAGACTACGGATTCTACCTCATATCAGGCCAACCTCCTACTCCGCCATTCCAACGGAGACCAAGCAAGGACAGAGAACAAAATTAAAACACTCTATTCAACAATACTTACAAAAGAATTATTATAATAATAATACTTAATTAACTACTAATTTTCATATCCAATCACTCCGTCTCAATCATCTACAACTAATTTTTTAAATACTTTATATAGAGATCAAAAATTTTTAATGTAAATTTCAATAGCTTCATGTCTCAAAGTACAAGTGAAAGGGTTGAAGAAATCAGAGTGCTTCCGGTTTTTAATACATTTGACTTATAAAAACTAAAGAAAGAAGAAATTAAAAGGATATTTTTCAAAAAAAAAATTATTTAATAGTTTTGTATCCCTTGTATTAGGTGTGAAAAATTGACACTTCAAATTCTAACTGTAATAATGAAATCAAAAAGAAAATTTAAATTTTCAAATTTTTTAAATTTTACACCCCACCCCCATTCCTCAATTTCATTGTAGTATTTAGTTTGACTTTGACTTGATTCTGATTGGTTTAAAATCTCTTCTGAAAACTATGAAATAGTAGTACACACTACACTAAAACAACTTGAAGTTAAAAAAAAAAAATTTTTTTTTAGGTGCTTTAGCAGGGTTAATAAAAAAAAGTATTATAATTTAAAAATCACGATAGTTTGTGGTAATACTTGAAAATTTTTTTTTTGAAATTTTAAATTAGAGTTGAAAATTGATTAAAAAAAAATTTTTTTTTTTTTCAACTATAACCTATGAATTTGTGCCATAGAAAAAATAAGTTTTCTATGTTGTGAGATGGGAAATATTAGAGGAGAAAGTAAAGGTTTTTTTTTATCTTCACTCACTAGATATGCAAGTTGCATCAACTGCAAGTAGGAACATGCTCCCGATGTAACTTTNATTTTTTTTTTGAAATTTTAAATTAGAGTTGAAAATTGATTAAAAAAAAAAAATTTTTTTTTCAACTGTAACCTATGAATTTGTGCCATACAAAAAATAAGTTTTCTATGTTGTGAGATGGGAAATATTAGAGGAGAAAGTAAAGGTTTTTTTTATCTTCACTCACTAGATATGCAAGTTGCATCAACTGCAAGTAGGAACATGCTCCCGATGTAACTTTGATGCTCTTCGTGGTTACCTTTGATGCTAAGGATCTTAAATTTTATACATAATATGTATTCACTAATTACTTATGTCAAATTTAACCAAATTATCAAAAAAAAAAATCAAGTTACATTCACCCTATACATGTAAGAAGAAAAGCAACCTACATTATTTGCAAATTTAGGGATCAAAGAAAAATGGAAATATTAGATAGTTGTGCAGCCTACCTCCTGCCGGTAAAATAAAAAAAAAACAATTTTTTTGAAATTTTTATTATTAAAAATGAAACTTAGGTTTGAATAATCATTGGAATATACTAATAATCAAGTATACAAACTTTTATGTATACTAAATCACTAGTTAGAGCCAAGTTGAGTAGAATTTTTGCCCAACTCTGTACTTCTTTGAATTCTTCTCCGTTTCTTCAAATTCAAATTCTTTTACTGGAGTGTGACCTAAGTTACAAAAAAAAAAAAAAAAAAAAAACTAGGATTGACTGTGATGATTCTGTTGACTCTTTGATTGAGCCGTGAGAATAAGGTTGAGTGGATTTAGGAGTGAATCTCTGTTGATGGACACGGCGGGTAATATTTTGACAGGAGGGGCAGATCAAAGAGATCATAAAAAGAGCTCATAAAGCACTTTCCTTTTGAATATAAAATAAATAAAAATAATCTGTTGACATGTCCCTCTACTCACTGCTCTTTTTATGTTTACACTCTCCAAAGTCACTTGGGACAGACCCTATTTTTTTTACTTCTATTTAATTGTACACCCTTGAAAGGAAAGACAATAGGTTCCTGAAGTGCCTCAGCCTCAGTTCACTTGAGCAAATTCTTTCAATACACATTTCCAATTCATACGACTCAATGAAATTAATTCTTACTTTTAGACATAGATACCTAATTCTTTTTATTCTTATAGTAAAACTATATACTGTGTCAATTGAAATTTTTTTTTTATTTAGTTCAAAAAAAAAAAAATTATTTTCCAACCGACTAACATCTTTATAGTGGCGCACAACTCAGGACATGTTAAAATTAGAAATTAGAAATTAAAAATTAGAAAATGAGAAATAAATTACCTTCTAAAAAAATTCTAATTGGAAATTGGACCTGTGCGTTAAGAATAATTATTCTAAATCCTGTCATTATCACCCCCTCCCCTCATAAAATTATGAGGGGAGAAACATAACAAATAATGTTAGAAAAATATATATATATATATATATATTTTGAATTGAGCTAGAAAATCATGATGTGACAGATTTTAATTGAAATTAGCGTTAATTTCCATGATGGGAGCGTGTGATTGGTTTGTGAGCGTCTCCAATTGAATTTCTTTTATTTGTCAGAACATTGAATTCAAGTCAAATTTCCATCGGTTACTCAAAAGGCTATAGGAACAATGAGAATTCTAGTCGGATTTCCCCTTGTATCTAATTCGATCCGTTCTTTTGTTTTCTACGGAAAAAGAGCATCAACTAAAAAAAAATAAACCTTCTGTTTTTTTTAAATCTCCGATTGCATGTGTATGGAATTTGAAAAAAAAAATTTTTTTTTTTTCGACTCATCCAGCCGAATCGGGTTCTTCCAACTTCCGGGGTTTTTTCTCTTCCGCTTTCCCTGGGAAAGANAGTAAACCTTCTGTTTTTTTTTAATCTCCGATTGCATGTGTATGGAATTTGAAAAAAAATTTTTTTTTTTTTCGACTCATCCAGCCGAATCGGGTTCTTCCAACTTCCGGGGTTTTTTCTCTTCCGCTTTCCCTGGGAAAGAGGAAGTGAAACAACGGAATCTTCCTCGGTCGAAAGGGTCAGAGGAAAGGAACTCTGGGCTTTGTTCTACTGTCAACCTCATTGACCCCTCGGATTTATAGCAATATTTTCAAAAAAAAAAAAAAAAAAAAAAAAAAAACTACCGGATTGGACCAATTTCGGTTTTAAGTGGGGGATAAAGTACTGATTTGGCCTCATGGTGTGCACAAAGGGGTCAAATCGGTAAAAATAAAAAGAAATTGGAGAGCAGGTGGCACTGATTAGAAATCAATTTAAAATAAAAATAAAAAAATCTTCTAGTTGTGATAAAATGATAAATTTTTTTTTTTAATACAAACTTGATTTTATTTTCCTAATGCAAAAAAAAAAAAAATAATATTAAAAGAACAGAAGTGAATCTATCGAAAACCAAGTTAAAGATAGAAAATTTCTTCCAAATGCTTTCCTTTTGGAAGAGTGCCCAAAATGGAAGTGGCGTTTCCTCGTTGAATAGCTAGACTTATTCGCTGAATCAGAAACGATGTAGAACGAGGTTCTCCGGAAGCGATTTGAATGTAATTGCCAATTTTCTTAATCAAGTTCAGACCTTTGGGTCCCCATACTCCGTTTGACTCGACAGCGATAGGAACGAAAGTGAATTTATTCTCTGGCAGAAAGTTGTATTTTTTAATCTTCCTCTCTTCAGCAATGATAGCGGCAGCACCAGGGTCTTGTTTGGTGTATGAGATGTATGAATGGGCGAATGTATCCACACAAGTGAAGTCCCAGACCAATGGTTTTCCTCTAGACCAGTGGACGAGTGTCATTCCATCTGGGTGTTTTCCGTCTTGTCTTGAAAGACCTGGAGGTTCTCTAATGCTTGGAAATCCGGCTGAACGAAGGGATCTGAGGATGATGTCGTTTATCCCGTCGTGTCTTGCCAATCTTCCAGAGGCTTTCTTGCATGAAAGACCATGACGACCTGTTTCTTCAACTTCTAAACCACAAGAACAAAAGTGAGCAGAACAAATTAAAGAGCCAAGGCGTATCGCGCAAGAAATTCTAAAAACTTCATCAGAAAGAAGGGTTCCAAGTTGGGGGGAGGGTAATGACTCTAACCAAGCGCCGGCTTCTTGATTGGTAGAGGAAAGAATTCGCGCTAGGCCTTCATCTGAGGAGCGTGTAGAAAGGATAAAGTGGAAGTGATTTTTAGATTGAGGTTCTTCCCAAGTTTTCTGGAATTTTCTTAAAGGACATTCAGGGAGATTCTAAGAAAAAATTATAAGAGATTTACTACTGTCATCGATGGAGGGAATTAAGTGAAAGAAGTACTTACTTAACAGAGGAAAAGTGGTTGTTAGGTATTGGGAAGAAAAAAAAATTTTTTTTTTAATTATTTATTTATTTATTTTTTTTTTTTGGTAAAATTATCTTATGAAAGTTTTTTTCTTTCTTTTTGATGCAATTTAGTGAAAATGTATTGGAAAGTATGAAATAGTAAGTAGAAGATGGATTTTTCGTCCCTTGGGATGGAGAAGTCCTCTTTTGTCTTCTGGTGGTAATGAGTGGAGAAATATTTGTGTCGTGGGATTAGTTCCTGTGGATTACTTTCTCCCTTTCTGGAGAAAGTGAAGAAAAATGGGGAAAGTAATTATAGAGTTGGAGAGGATTAAGATCCATTTTCCTTTCTTTCAGACATGACTAATTCCCTCGTCCTTCGGAGATGATGGGGAAAACTAGAAATTACTACCTTCCATTTATTTACACTCAATTTACAACTACCACCAACTATAGATTTATTATACAGCCAGAGAGACTTGCCGACAACTGATAAAATATAACCATACAACCAACCATTCATAACAATATTTACCTCCGGCTAAATTATATATTTTATAGACACTCACAATTGTTCAAAGTCATAGGATTTTTATAAAAAAAAATTTAAATTTTCATTTTATCTTTATAAGCGTGCTACCGTTTTTATATGGTAAAAAGATAAAGATAAAGGTGATAGAATGAAGGTAAAAATGCAGAGAAAAAAAAAAGTTATAAAATTGGTAAAAAGAGAAAATTAAATTTTTGATAAAATTGGTAAAAATTGATAAAAAAAAAAGTAAAAATCGTAAATAAATGTAAAAAAAAAGTAAAGTGAGGTAAAATTGGTAAAGAGAGAAAATAAAATTTTGGTAAAATTGGTAAAAATAAAATGATAAAATTGATAAAAAAAAAGTAAAAATGATAAAAAAAAGGTAAAAATGGTAAAAAATAGTTTAACTTATTTTTACCAAATGAAAAAAAAAAAAAAATTATCGTTAAGTTTCTAGAACCTTAAGCATTATTACTCCTACCCTTTACCCTATAGCTTCACTATAACTTTATTTGTTATATACTACTAGCTAAAGTTTGGTACACCCTGAAACATATATACGTTAGGTAGGTGAAAGAGTGAAGTGTGGGGTATCCCCCCTTCCCCGTAACACCCTTAAAAACTCTCTCTGTATATATATTTATACTTTTGTATAACAACCCTACCAAACCCGTGTGGTACAAATACATAACATTTGTAGTTATAATGGAAATAAAATATTTTTGAATTTATATAATATGTAAATAATATTTGTGTTATATGTTTATTATTAGAATTTAATTTTTTTTTAAATAAAATTTCTAATTGACAGAGAGAGAAAATAAAAATGGCTATAGTAAATTTGAGTAGTTATGTAAAAATAATTTTTGAGTTGTATTTATTAATTGTATAGTATGAAATGGGAGTAGGGTAGGTTCTCAATCTGTGTCGGTAGTTAAAAATTCATGTAATTTCCCCAGTGTGAGAGTATTTAGTGTTCATTTGGCGGGTCCTTTGTTGGTTCTGTCCTGATAATAATGGGATGAGCCTCCTTGGACCATGTGTTCTCATTGTTGTCTTCCGCATATGTTATCTTTTGGGATCGAGGGAGATTCAAAAACCATCTAGAAAAAAGGATCAAAGAATAAAATTGAGCATGAAATCATGATCCTTTTCTACTCTTCATGTCAAGTCCATCATATCAACCCCTCCAACCCACCTTCAAAATATACTTAGAATTCAAACAATCCCGGCTAATCCACTTCTTCCTCCAATCACTCCACTCCCCCAGGTGGATTTCATTTCAATGCTCCACTCTTCATCAATGAACGGCTCAATATACCCTAAACTCAACATAAGACCCCTAATTTTAGAATTTAAAATAAGAATAATAATAAATTTACAATGTTGCAATATTTTTCAAAAAAAAAAAATTTTTTTTTTGTTTTTAATTTTGATTCAATTATTCTTGAGTGGTGGTTGATGGTATAAAAAATGTTGTGTATTTTCTCCTGTCTTTGTAATAATGAGTATTAGTTATAAATTCAATAGATAGGGTGTCTCAAATTTTTTGTGTCTGATGACAAACTTTTTCCCAACTCATGGTGAGATTAAAATTATTGAAGAACGGAAGATTCAGTTGTTAGTTGATTGGAAGGGAGCGCATGTAAGGGAGTAGTAAATGGATTTTGATCTGAATGGACAGACGCGTGGCATCTCTTCAAGGAGTCACGTGTCAACAACGTCGATAGATCCGGAACGGAAATTCGAGGTCAAGGAAGGTGTCAGGGACTCTACATGAAATTCCATTTATCCAATCACACGCCTCAATAATCAAAACAATAGTAGGAAATTTTTACAAAGAAAATTTTTAAATTTTCACAACTACGCCTACCAAATATACACACCAAGCGCGCCGAAATCCAAACCCATTTCCAAAATACACACGCAACAACTTTCAATACTTACATAAGAATAATTTTTAGAATTATTAATAAATAATACTCAAAAAAAAATATATATATATATATCATTATTACTCTAAATCTTTTGACTCCCTTCCTTTGCTTTCACTCTAGCTCCTCCCATTTCATACTNTCATAATACTCAAAAAAATATATATATATTATATCATTATTACTCTAAATCTTTTGACTCCCTTCCTTTGCTTTCACTCTAGCTCCTCCCATTTCATACTGAATGAGTATAACTTATAACAGGATTGGTAGAAATAAAAAAAAAACACACACAAGAACAAAAAAGCAAATGATTAAAAAAAAATTTTTTTTTTGTAAGCATGTATTATGTACAGAGCGTTTAATAAAACCCCCCCCCACCAAAAAAAATGCTTCTTCACTATTGCTACTACTTTTGTATTTTTTGCTTTCTTTGGCAAAGTATTTATTGAACGCTCTGTATTATTTGTATTCTTCTTTCAAAATTTTTATAAACTCACGAGTAAGTTCTAAAGTTTAGATATATCTAATACTACTGTGTATGAAATTCATAAATGTCTATTCAAGAGTAAAATGAATAGATTTTCTTGCTTTTAGAGAAAGTAAAATTGGACTTCCGGCCACTTGAGTCTTTTGAGAATTGAGGAACCCGTGTTGAACAAGTCTAATAATTTCAAAAATTCCTAGACTTTCTATGTAGCGAGGGATATGAAAAGTGGAGTCATAGAATAGGGAAAAAGGGGGGTCCTTTTTTTTTTATTTTTTTTATTTTTTTTCTTTGCGACTGACTGGTCTCTGTTCCCCTTGGGGATGCTCTCTTTTCCATTTGACAGGCTCCACTCCGTCTCCAAGAATTGAGTCTCATAAATATGAGTGGATATGGAAATAGAGTAGAAGTGTATTATAATGGTAGTAGTCTCAATTTGTGAGTTGATTAGAAAGACATTTCTCTTTATGAGCCCGTCTCTGGATTGGGGCAGAGGGAGTGGAGATGAGGGAGGGAACGGAGAAAGTCAATTTGTGAAAAGAATAAAAATAAAGGGAATCTCACCTACCCTGTCCCTCCCTCCCTCATCCCATCCTAACTCACAATTCACCAGCCAAAATTAGGCTCTCGCCCTAACTCTGTCAGCCTAAATCCGGATTTATTCTCTACATAATAGATTAAAATACCAACGAGACCTACAGTCCTCTCCCCATTCAACCTTATACCCAATGGACCTCACCGTCCATCCATCCATCCATCCATCCATCCATCCATCCCTACAAACAACCACTTACTTACAAATATAAGACTCAATTCCTACATACACAAAATACAAATATACCATTCCTATCACCAACATCATAATAACCTAATACACTTTCATATTATCCTCACTTTCACTTTCTTTTTTTTTTCATTATCTACTACTTTTCATACCTATATTCACTCAAATACAAACTTAGGAACTTAGAAAGAGAAACTTTTTTTTTCCTAAACAAACTCAGATTACTGAAACTCATTTAATTTACTAAAAAAATTTTTTTTTTTTTTTTTTTTACCAATCTTACCAAAATGAAGGGTATGTCCTGACTGTATGACTAGTTTTAGTTTTAGTTGTTAGTTTGAGATGGTTTANATTATCTACTACTTTTCATACCTATATTCACTCAAATACAAACTTAGGAACTTAGAAAGAGAAACTTTTTTTTTGCTAAACAAACTAAGATTACTGAAACTCATTTAATTTACTAAAAAAATTTTTTTTTTTTTTTTTTTACCATTCTTACCAAAATGAAGGGTATGTCCTGACTGTATGACTAGTTTTAGTTTTAGTTGTTAGTTTGAGATGGTTTANATCTTACCAAAATGAAGGGTATGTCCTGACTGTATGACTAGTTTTAGTTTTAGTTGTTAGTTTGAGATGGTTTAATGATAAAAACTTTTTGTTAAGAGAATGTAAAATTCTGAAATGAATTTCTACATTTAGAAATTATAAATTTCTGGTCCTTTGCGTGGTAAGTTTAAAGTCAAGAGTGAGTAGTGAGGGTAATAAATCATAAGAGTCTCATAAAGGGACTCCACTCGTGCACCATAAAATAAAAACTTTTATGTCCCATTGTGTGGTTATTCAAATGTGAGGCGGGAAGTTCTTCTATTTTATACAGACTATGAGAGAAAGACAGTTAATTAATTAACTTGAGTCTTGCTTAGATTAGAATTATCCTCAACTATCATTACACTACCAATTTAAAGATATATTATATCTATCAAAGCTCTCAAGTGACCGGATAAAATTAGACTTTTAACTNGCTCTCAAGTGACCGGATAAAATTAGACTTTTAACTTATAGTAATTCCTGTAAAAAAAAATTCATGTTTTTTTTTTAGATCCGACTGGATTTTAAAAATCTTGAAAGTAGTAAGTATACTGAAAACTAAAATTGTACAGGATGATCCAAAATTAAGTCTCAGGGAAGGTTAAACAAAAATTTTTTACTCTCACACCCCCCATGCCGTTATGGCTAACCCTGTAAATGTGCATTTACATCAATAAAAAAAATGAATCATGTTCACAATTGTTTATTATTTTACNATGGCTAACCCTGTAAATGTGCATTTACATCAATAAAAAAAATGAATCATGTTCACAATTGTTTATTATTTTACTTAGGATTTCTTTCCATAACTAATGTATTGTTGGAGAAAAGAAAAAAGTTCATTTTATAGGTAGGTTGTAAAAAGTTTTTTTTTTTTTTTTTTTTTTTTTTCCAAAAAATTGTAAATAGTTGACAATTTTTTTGATTTTGATTTTTTTTTTCTCAAAGTTTTGAACTATGAAATCTTCACTTGTAAAGAGAAGAAAAAAAGAAAAAGTTTGAGTTGGGATACAAGATTAAATATCCGGAAGTGTCATCTGGAGAAAGTTGTGATAAAAAAAAAANGAAAAAGTTTGAGTTGGGATACAAGATTAAATATCCGGAAGTGTCATCTGGAGAAAGTTGTGATAAAAAAAAAAGTATGAAACTTTCTGNCATCTGGAGAAAGTTGTGATAAAAAAAAAAAGTATGAAACTTTCTCTTTAGTTTCTCATAATGAAATGATGGATTTTAAGTTTAGAGACAGGCGACAGATGAGAAATGGAGAAATCTGAAATTTTGAAATCAATAAGAATTGGACATGGCCCATATGTCCCTTCAAATGGCCAAAGTCTTTTGTTATTCCTTCTATTGTAATATCACTTTCTCTAACTACTCCATTTATAAACCATAGACCAATCCATTTCAAAAAAAAATAAAAGAAAAAAAAATTAATGAAGACTAATGACCCAAGACTTTAGAAATGTCAAAACTAGAATCAATCTACTATCCTACAAACCACAGGAATGACCGATGACCTCAAATGAGAAAAGAGTAAGAATAAAGAAAGAGAGAGAAAAAAAAAATTTTTTTTTTCTTTTTCTTTAAGGCCTGTTTACACCAGGAAAATTTCAATTTTTTTAAAAGTTTTTTTTTCTTTAAAAAAAATGACATAAATTAATTAGTATGAATGAATGTGATGAAAAAAAGATTTAAAAAGAAAAAGAAAAAAAGTTATAAAATATCTTTGGAAGGTATAAAATCAATTGTAAAATCAAATTCTTTATGTTCATATTAGTGAATTGATTTTGGGTAAAAATAAAAATTGAAGAGTTTTGAGTGACCTATAGGTGAGTGGAATAGTATATTTCATTAAAAGGAATTAAATTTAATGAATCGATAAAGTGGATTATCCGTGGGTGTGGGGAGGAGGTGGGAGTGGGGGAGTGGGAGAGGGGGTGGGGGATGGATGCTCAGTGATTGTGTAACTTTTTAGGGGGTAAATCTTTTGTTTGATTTTTTTGATAAGGTTGAGAGGGTAAGGAACCCTGCCACCTGCTCTCTTTCGTGTTTGAGTAAATAAAAAAAAATATTAAAAATCTTTTCCGGTGAGTCCGATTTTATTGTAAAAGGGTTGAAAAATAAAATACACCTGACACAACCTGTCTTTTGTCCCATGGACAGAAAGGCTCTTCAAATCAAAAGGACTTTTTAATTTTTAGTCTCAATTTACCCCCCAGACTCAATGCAATTGGTTCCACTATACTACATGTTATCTCTTTTTTGTTTTTTCTAGAAAAAAAAAATCTATAAATTTTTTATCAAAATTAAAATAAAAAAGTAGAAAATTGAAAAAAAATTTTTTTCACCATTTTCCAACTAGATTTGTTAAAATCTAAACCTAGTTTAAATATCAATTTAGAAAATTGTTTAATTTAAAACAAGCTTAACTGAAAATAAAATTTTTGATTCCACTATGTTAATATTTGGTTGAAAACAACTTACTTTATTGGCTGTTAACTTTATGAGAGATGTTAGATATTTGGATGAAGTTATTTCCCCAAAGGATTTGAATTTTCCCGGAGAAAAAAAAAATTTTTTTTTTTCTTTATTTTATTATTTTTTTTTTCATTTTTGAAAATGAAAATTCATCTCGGTTCTTTCCACCACTGGATGAGGAGAAATGAGTTTGAAAAGAAAATTTGTAAAAATTTTTGTACTTTTTGGTAGATATGTTTTTTTTTTTTCTTTTTGTGGTCTGACGTCTAAGAAAGGAAGATGTTAAATTTTGAAACCTCCAACTCCCCCAGGGGTAAAGAAAACTAAACGGTTCGAATCTAAAAATTTAAGAATCTTTTCATTTTGTGGGATTATGGGCACTTTCTCTTTCTCTTAAGATAAAAATAAAGAGGAAGTGGGTGAAAGTCTCAAGACATCAGTCATATTGACATTCAAAATTTATAATTTCCGCTCTTTTTTCTTTCTGTTCCTATAGGACCTCCTGTCTTCCATATTTCTCAATTCTGACTATTCATTCCAAAAAGGAAATTCTCGCTTTTTCTATTTCCTAAGACTCAAAAAAAAAAAATAAAACCAAGTGAATTTTTTATTGCTCTTGGGCTTCATTACTTGATTTCTCTACAGGTTTCCCATCTCCTACTCTTCATTGTTTCAATTCAAAAAAATTCCACTGAAAAAAAAAAAAAAAAAAAAAAAAAATTTAACCCATTTGAAACAGAAATTGGGAAATTTTTTAACTAAAAACGTAAAAAGTATAAAAAGTATAAAAAGTAAAAAAGTAAAAAAAAAAATTCATTTATCTAAGAAACTCTTGTTTGTCTAAAAAGAAGTTTACATTTCAAAAGGTAAAAACAAAAAGTTTACTTTCTTTTTTTTTGAATTTTGTAGGACTTATTAAGTATTCCATTCCCTCAGTACTGATAATAAATGTTCTTATTTTTATTGATTTTTTTTATGAAAAGTTTTTGAGGTATGACATAACCTTATCAAGAGCCGCTGTCTCTGTTGTTAAGAAACCTTAGAAAATTGACAATTTAAAAAAAAATTTTCAAATGCTAAAAAAATATTGTTTTTTTTTTTTTTAATTTCATAAAAATTTTCATTAAAAAAAAAATTTTTTTTTTATGAGTGTCTGATGTATTCAAATTTTATAAAAAAAATTGGTAAAAAAGTCTGAAATGGTTGGGTTTTGGTGGTGTTACTGTAATGAAAAGACGTATTGTAATATTTTTTTTTAATTTTTCTTCCTTCCGTCCCATTTCGTATGAAGTTGGAGTGAGCGGCAGAGTAAGAAAGTGAGAGTGAGTGAAAAATTGGAGTCTCTGGAGAGTAAGGGATTGTTCGTATGGTCGTAAGGAAATTGGGGCTAGGGACAGTAGTGGAAGAAGAAAGTCAAAGATTATCCGATGAAAGTTTAATGCCTGCCCAGAGAGAAAGAGGTGAATATTAAGATCCAGAAAAAAAAACTATCTTCCCAGCAACTTTCTCTCTTGGGACATACGCTCACTCGAAAAATAGAAAACCAGCAGGAACTCCCTCTAATTTCAATTCTTACGACCTTCCCTCCTCAAACAACATCAAATTATCACCAACCCATAACTAACCGCGGAAAAAAAAAAAAAAAAATTTCTTAAATTTCCCGCAAACAGAAATTGGCGTAGTAAAACAATTCTCAAATAACAAATAACAAGAAATTTACTCAAACTTTTTCCAAGCTTTTGAATCTAACCATACCCAAATTTAATTTTTCATAATTAATTTATTCAATATAGATTTCGTTAAAGGTAGAAAATTTCATCTAAGTGTTTTCCTGTTGGAAGCGTCCCCAAAATGGAAGCAGCATTTCCTCGCTGAATAGCCAAGCTTATGCGTTGAATTAAAAAAGAAGTTGAACGTTTCTCCCCCGAGGCAATTTGAATTTATTCAATTATGAGACAAATTTTTATATTTTAAATCCAACCACTGATGAAAAGAGATGAAAGTAAAAAAAAATTTTATTATTATTATTATTATAAATAATTAGTATAAAATTAAAATATATATATATATAGCTTGTCTGCGCATGTCTACAAGAAACAAATTTCAAATTTAAATTTATTTTAACTTTAAATAAAATCCAATCTAATTAAAAAATAATATAACTTCTGATTCTGACGTCTGGCCTAAAAGTAGTGCATGCATAGGTGTACTTCTGAGTAACTCTCATCAGTCAGACAAATGTAAAGAGTGTAATACATATAAAATATTTTGATTATAAATATTAATTAATTATTGAAAAATTAATGGATTTGATAGACTAAAATTTCTACTTAATTTTTTATGAGTTGTTGGTAAAGAAATTTTTTTAAATAAAGAGTAGAGACGGACAGACATAAAAAAAATTCGACTAGCCCTTGACGGTTCTTTTAAATTGAGTTGCAAGGGTCGAGTGGAAAGGGCTCAGAGGAGAATAAGGAATCTCTACTTGGCTCATTAGGAAGATCCGACGGAAGTTTTAGAGATCCGGATGGAAAAAGTAAATGACTCGAGGTCATTTTAGGGAAATCTCAGGGCACAAGAGAAAACTTTTTTGTTTGAATTCCTTCTAGCAAAATTAGGAAATAGAACTTTCTCTATTTTTCAATTATTCTCAACTCAACTCAACTCAACCAGAAATTAAAACAAACGCTAGGCAGCATAATATTTAAAAAAAAAAAAAATTTCTCTAAGAATTATACGTTTTTGAGTAGTCTACTCAAAGTTCCCTCCTACCGTTGATATCAGAGAAATTGGAAGAAAAGAAAAAAAAAAAAAAAAAAAAAAAAAAAAAAAAGTTGACACGATCGTTTTCTCGGATTGAGTATCGTGAATAGGTTTTTCCCTCTAACTTCCTATCGTAATAGTAATAGTAGTTTTGAGATATTATTTGAAGGGGATGATTTAGTAGTACTGATTGTCATTTCCTTCTTCATGAGGAGTGGGGGCGGGGGATGGATAAAGGGTTTTAAACGGTCCTATGCAGAGGGTTTGTATTTGTCAACCGAAGAAGGGAGTCTTTCGAAGGACGTGATGGATTCTTACCTGAAATTTTAATGAACTGACTCAATGCATGGACGTAAAAAATTGGTTTGCCAGAACATGCAAAGGTGCTTGGAGAAAGTACAACAGCAAGCAAGCAAAAAAAAAAAAAAAAAAAACCAACCATTCTTAGTCAAAACAGTCAGGGAAAGTTTCAAGTACCTCTTTCCCCTGTTTTTTATCAGTAGCGAGATAGTACCAATTCCAACTCCAACTCAGACTTTCTATTGGTCCCTCAAAGGTAAGATAGGATGATGCTTCCTTCCAATTTCTTCATTTTCTATTTTCAATTTGATCCAAATGAAACAAAAATCCTCAACCAGATTAACCTAAATATCAAATCAACTTTTTAAAATCATTAAATATAATTTTCTATTGTTAAGAAATTTGATTACTTTTTACTAATTACCTGAACTTCCGGTTTTATTTTTTTTAATACCAAAATTACCAATGTATTCAGGCAGGTGTTTAGTGTTCTGATCAGACCAAATACCACGAATTTCCTTTTTAGTTGTTTAAAAAAAAAATACACAGTATAGTGGTCCTTCAGTCGTCTCTTTTCCGTCCTTTTTTTTACTTTGTTATGGTAGTTGGGATAAGGGAAATGTCTAAAAAATGTCTAAATTAACACAAAATGCATTACATTGTTAAGAGTGACTGAGGACAAAAGACTTACCTCTGAAGGCTAAAGGTAAGTCGACCAATTGACTCTGTTCTGCAGTCACACAGAAATCTAACAACAAGTTCTATTAAAATCAATAATTTAACTTCAACAATAAATACTCTTTAAAGGCTCACCAGTCACCACATGCAACAATGTGAGAGAATTTTCTCTAAATTTCCTATAGCATCAATAGCAACAAATTTCCAATCATTGAAGAACGTAGGCGCAAGCGCAAAAACTCAAATTCAAATAATTTTTTACATCCAGGTGTCGTCAGAAGTAAAAGTAGTATTACATTATGTCTTTATAATAATAATTAATTTAAAAATTTCCCTCAATTTTTATTTTTATACTTCATGTTTAGATTACTCAACTCTTCTAATTAACTATTCTCAGTCGAAGCCGTTTGGTACAGAATTATAGCACATGTATTATTTTTTGTATAGCATTTCTACTTTAAAATGATAGGAAAAAAAATAATTTTTTTTTGTCCCATCAAGAGATGGACTATTTACCACCATTTGTAGGCACTAAAATTCCACCAATCACAAGGATATTGTTTTGTTTCCCCTCTTCTAAACTTAAACTTAAACTTAAACTTATTGAACTTATACCAAAGTTTTTGAAAGGACTAGCCAAGTTAACAACGTGGTTTAGTTTGGACACGTAGGAAAATGGCCACAATTTCACTTAAACATTAAAATTAAAATTAAAATTAAAA
>NIPM01000002.1:2104414-2194656 GCA_002738285.1 Holacanthella duospinosa | reverse complement strand
AAAAAAAAAAATTTTTTTTTTTTTTTTTTTTTTTTTTTTTAAATTAAGCTGACTGACTCTCGTGGGTTGGTGGTAATTTTGTACAAATAAAAATATATAAAATGGAATAAGAAATCCTTTCCCAGGAGAGTAAAGTCCCGAAAAGGTAAAATAAAATCAAGAAATAATTTAAATTAATTTAATTATTTTTTTTTAAATCCTATCTTGACTATTCTCACGATTTATCAAAATCCTTAGCTCATATTATGGGTAGGAATAAATTCGAATAAAAAAAAAAAAAAAAAAAAAAAGAAGATTAAAAGAGTCAAGAAATTAGACTCGAAAGAAAGAGAAAAAAAGTATCAGATCAAGAAGCAGAGTACCCTGGAATGACTATTTCCCTCACATTTTGTATAACTTTAGCCTATTAATATTAAAATTTGAGGACACAAGAGATATTCTCCATTTTCTAGATAGCATTGGACTCACTAATTCCAAAGCTTATAAAAACACTGTGTAAAAGTTATTTTTCTTTTTGATTACACCGTTAACTGGATGGATTCCGTGTACAGTGGACGCACAGAAGATTAGTTTTCTTCTTTAAATTGGAATGATTTGTGTAACAAAAAAAAAATCGGTTCCTGACGATTTCCAGAGGATTCAATTATCAAGTTTTCCGTCATTAACCTCATCGACAGAAGTGGGACAAATGAAATTGTCATCAACTGAGAGTAGTCAAGTGGCCAATTAAAGGGCTCCCGTGTTTTCCTCTTCCATCATCCAATAGGAAAGCTTCGTCTTTACATTTCACTGCTTTTTTTTTCACATAAATTATGTAGACGAGAGCCTCATTAAGTTCACCACTTTCTATTCAATTTTCTTCCCATGTACAACCAACTAAATGTTCTCAGTCACAATAGACAGTTTCTTTTTTCCTTTTTTTTTTTTTTTTTGGCTAAAAACGATAAGAAAACGGTGAAGGATTCAGACGATTACTGATGGATACAGACCAGCAGAATGTTCCCCAACAACTGAAAAAAACAACAGAAACAGAAAAAAAAAATGTATCAAAACCTGATCAATTAGATTGAATTATAAAAAAAAAAAGTCCATAAGAACTACTAATTCTAGAAATTAAATTATAAATCAAGAGAATTCATCAATTCTAGTAATCAAATGATTACGTCTTGCTGACTCATAATTCTTTCAATTCTCTCGATATTGTCGACCTCAGCCACAAACTATCATCTTTTTTTTTTACCATTTCAATGTAAGAGTATTGAATTTTTAGTAGAAATTTTGAAATATTTTGAAAAAATTATTCAATATAGGGATAACTTACCCATTGCAGCGATCCATTTGTGAAGTTCTTCTTCTGACGTACAGCTTACAACATTGCCAAAATATGGTTCCTCACGACTTCTGTAATGAAAAATAATACAAATCTCATCACATTTCTCATCTTAAAAAAAAAAAAAAAAANTTCAATTCTCTCGATATTGTCGACCTCAGCCACAAACTATCATCTTTTTTTTTTACCATTTCAATGTAAGAGTATTGAATTTTTAGTAGAAATTTTGAAATATTTTGAAAAAATTATTCAATATAGGGATAACTTACCCATTGCAGCGATCCATTTGTGAAGTTCTTCTTCTGACGTACAGCTTACAACATTGCCAAAATATGGTTCCTCACGACTTCTGTAATGAAAAATAATACAAATCTCATCACATTTCTCATCTTAAAAAAAAAAAAATTTTTTTTTTTAACGAAATCTAAATAGGTATTTCAGAAGAAAAAAAACGTAAATCCCTAACACCAATAATAAATAAAGTTCAAGAAAATGATATAAAAAAAAAGAGAGAACTTTATGGAAACCTAGAACTCATGAAATATTTATCAATCTCCTGAAATTGTAAAAGTGAAACATTATGTATTTCAAGAAAAACTGTTGTATTAAAATTTAGTGGAACTTCGAAATTACAATCACTGTAACTTGTTTGACTAAAAGCCAGGGAGGAAATTATTAAAATAAATTATCAAATCTACCAAAATCGAGTTAGTAGAGTTATGAAATGAAAAATTATTTTTTCTCCCGCCGTATTACATTATTTCTAAACCAAACTATACCTGATTGAGTGGACAATTTATATTTTTTTTTTCAATTCCATTAACCTAAATTTAAAGAAAGTTGCAGGATAATTCCACTAATANAAAAAAAAAACAACAAAAAAACAAAAAACTAATAGACATAATAAGAACAGTTAGCTCATCATACATAATAGACAACTAAAAACAACCGTCAAATTATCAGCCAATCAGAAAGAAATATACTACCATCAAAAAAAAAAAAAAAACTTTTTTTTATTTAAAAAAAAAATTGCAATTTCTCATAACACTTGTTTTGTTTTGGTGTGTTAATTTGGGAATTGGTGATTCCTATCAAGCCTCTCCATCATTGGTTGGATTCGTAAATTTTAGAGAGTGACAAGAGAAGGGCAGATTTAGGTAGTCTTTCCAGTAGAATTTATAATTAGGAGTAGTGACCAGGAGTAACTGAACAAAAGTCACTCAAAAGACTATCCTAAACTACGAAGAAAGACCTGGGAAAATATGGCCTACTTACAATTAAAAATTTATGATAATCAACACCCCTCTCTCTCCGTCAGCAGAAATTAAGAGACCAAGGAATTGTTTTTTTCAGATTAAGGGGAAGAGACAAAAAAAAAAAAAACTTTCCTTCTGGTTTTATTAGCCAAGATCAAGTTATGAGCTCTTAATTATGTAGTCCATACCCAGGGTTGAAAAAAAAACAATTTTTTATTTATTTATTTCAATATTCCACCCATCCCACGAAAACAAAAGAAAACAACAACTTTAGTTTCCCTTATAGTAATCAAATCACCAAGAAAAAAAAAAAGTAAAAGTTCAAAAAATCTTTTTAAATTCTAAAGAATAAAAATTATTTAGTATATATCTCATATGTATATATAAAAATATAATTAAAAATATAAATGTAAATTCTGTCCAACAAATTCAACTTATGCTAACCATAAGACCCCCCCCCCCCTTTCATCATTATAAATATAAAAGCCCCACTCAACTTCATAGTAGAAAGAAATGCCGACCACTAATTTTTCATTAAAAAATTTTCTTATATTGATAAATTCAATTCTAAAAAAAAAATAAAATAAAATGGCAGAGATGATTTTACAACCCTGTTGAGTCCGAACTTGTTCGTCCTTTAGTTGATAAAGCACTCCTCCTTTTCTAATTAAAAATGTTATGAAAGGGTAATGAGAGGGTGGATAAACTCACCTTTTGAAGGGGTAGTTTCGTTTTACAAAAGTGAAAGCCCATCTAAAAAGAGAGGAAAAGTTTAGTTAGGCAATAGAGACGGAAATCTCATAATGAGTTGGTTAATAAATGAGGAAGGAAAAGTCAACCGAATTAAAGTGAGAAGAGCCGCACTCCAGCCCATGAATCTCTAATGAAACGAAAACTTCCAAAGATCATCAACCAGAAACCCAAGCTTCATCTCAGAAGACTCATTTAACCGCATAATTACTCTTCTCACTTTCACTTCACAAACAAATGACTCCTTCTACAATATACAAANAGACTCATTTAACCGCATAATTACTCTTCTCACTTTCACTTCACAAACAAATGACTCCTTCTACAATATACAAAATTTTTACTCACCTGGGTGCTGGCGTCCTCTTCGGCTCAGATCCCATGTACCAAACTCTGAAAAAAAAAATTTTTTTTTTAATTTAAAAATTTANACAATATACAAATTTTTACTCACCTGGGTGCTGGCGTCCTCTTCGGCTCAGATCCCATGTACCAAACTCTGAAAAAAAAAATTTTTTTTTTAATTTAAAATTTATTTAGATAATATTCATCTCATTAAAATTTTAAAATAATAAAGAATTTATTTATATATTCATTCCATTCTTCCAATAAATTATTTTCAAAAAGAATTGTTCTAATCAATGGTTCCATAAAATATGCGCCTAACCAATACAGATATAAGACTACACCCAATATGCTCTACCTATAAAAATCAAAAAAATTTCCCTATTTAACATATTAACAACCTAAAATGAAACTTTAGATAACCGAAGCGTAAAATAAACAATAAAAATTACAATAATAAATCTTAAATAAACTAAGAAACCTAAAATATTCTTTAAAATATTTACCACATATTCAGTGTAGCGCATGTTGGATTGGATATAGTCNTCCATAAAATATGCGCCTAACCAATACAGATATAAGACTACACCCAATATGCTCTACCTATAAAAATCAAAAAATTTTCACTATTTAACATATTAACAACCTAAAATGAAACTTTAGATAACCGAAGCGTAAAATAAACAATAAAAATTACAATAATAAATCTTAAATAAACTCTAAGAAACCTAAAATATTCTTTAAAATATTTACCACATATTCAGTGTAGCGCATGTTGGATTGGATATAGTCAATAAATACAAGGTGCAACAGTATATCTGTTAACTCAAATNCAATAAATACAAGGTGCAACAGTATATCTGTTAACTCAAATCAACAGATCGACAAAAATTAAATAAAAAATAGCAAATAAGATTTACTATCAATGGGTTATATCATTTAACCAGCCTAAAAATCCGCTATCGTCTCCATTACCTATTCCTTGTAAAATTGAACACATTCTACCATCATCTACCAATCTTCCGAAACTACATAAATTAATATAATTTTTCTTCTTTCAAGCATTGTCAAATTTAAGGATTTTATATTCAATACCGGAAATGTTAAAAAATTTATAGAACTTTCATAATGTTTGCATAATTTATTAGCTAACTTTTCAATCGAATACCAATAACTCGGTTTAAAAAAATTAAAATAAATTTTTTTTTCCAATGTTAGAGTAGAAAATGGTTTCTTCAAAAATTTCTATATGAAGCTATGAAGTTGCACAATTTTAAGGATTTAGAGAAAAACAAAGAGATAGAGCCAAACATTTCAATAATTGATTTCCCATCACTGGACGTAATTTAAAAAGTAACGAAATTTCAGCTGAATATAGGTTATTTTCCAAATTTCAACTGAAATTATTATTCTTGTGCATATAATGGATCTAACATTTTAATTAGAAATGTAATTGAACTGATTCTTCAGTCAGCCATTGTTGAACTGACANCATATAATGGATCTAACATTTTAATTAGAAATGTAATTGAACTGATTCTTCAGTCAGCCATTGTTGAACTGACAACTATACCATAAATTATTTACTCAAATAAAATCCTGAGCTAATCGAAAATTAAAAAAATCCTTTCCAAATGTTAATTTCTTGTACATGATATCTTAAGTTTTTGAGTATCGTCGAAAGTACTCTTCCAGTTGGTAAGATAACTGAAAAGTTGACAAATGACAGCGGTCTGTGACATTTAAAATTTGAGTACCTTTCTCACCCTACGCTAAATCGTACCATGTTAGAATTATGAATACTTTGAAGAGATAGATTCCTGAAAGACGGCACTCAACAACTTAAAAAACTCTGTATATAGGGTGCCAAACGATATTAGAAAAAAAAATTTTTTTTTTGTTTTGCTTTCTCCATCTAAACAGACTACACAATCCACGTAATCAACTAAATTCAATATTTTCAATTGAACTGAATTATCATATTAAAATGCAGACCATAGCCTATAATCCTTTGGACTGTGCAAGCAAACCCACACCCTTCCTTGGCCTCCCATCTCTCCACTGCCCATACCATAACAAAGGGCTATGGGGTGTGGTTTTTAGTATTTGCGAATTCGAATCAACCCAATTGTTAATTAGTCGTATTCTCTTTTTCTTATTTCTACGGCTTCTAAAATTTATGGACACTCTGTATAACTTCTTATTCCCATTATCCCATTTCCTATTCCACTAAAGTGAATTCTCAGTTGTCTCCATCTAGCCATTTCTTTAATAACTTACCCTACTTGCCCAGAAAAGTTAAATTTGTAAATCACATAAGAAACGTTCTTCGGATACATTAAACAATCAATTCCAAGGACGTTTCTGATTGGTTCCTTAGCTATGCCGTAAATGAATAACTTACATGTCTTCTATTTTCCAACAACCCAGTTCTGTTGCCGCCTGTAAATAAAAACCACAAAAAAAAATAATAAATGATTTATTATATTCCTTCCCATTAGTTCTGAAGAAAATTCATGAATAATAATATCAAGATTCTGGGGCATCAGGAGTCTCAGGAACACAAATTCCTTGTTTTCCTTAATTAATGCGAAAATAAGGGGATGGAGTTTAGTTTTATTCGTCAAAAAAAATTGACACGGAAGGGACGGCGGTATAGTCCAACTCTGAAAAACATTGGAGAAAGTCTAAAGAGAAAGATCATAAAAAGCAAAAAAAAAAAAAAAAATCCAGAAAAACAGTAATAAAATAATAATTGGGACGACAGTCTCAATTTTTTAAATGGCTTTTCATCATGCATGTCATTTTGGATTTTTGTCACATAATGAAGTCTGAAGACTTTCTTATGGAGAAACGCTTTCATTTCCCTTTCTTTTACTGGACACTATAGAAACCATAATTTCAGAATTTTTCATTAATGTGATGCTCCAGATGACTATCCGAGACTCTTTAATTTCTAATTAAATGGCCCATAGTCCTTGGAATTCAACTATAAATCAACTTTCCCTCCTGTCTCTTCAAATAAAAATGCCTCGTTAAATCGTTAAACTCAACTAGCAGCAGTAGCATGGTCTCGCTATGCTCAACCCATTTCCCAAGATCAGCATTTCTTAACAAAAAAAAAACTATTACAGGAATCTATTAACAGGAAACATCAATTATAACTCGACGAGAGATTGTAGCTAATGAAAAATAAAATGTCTTCAAGGACGACATTTTATTGAATTGAACCTCCAATTTCACAACACTGTTTTAACAAGAGCTCCGTTCCAAGAAACATGGACGAAAATTCAATTGGTCAACTTAACATTGTTTAAAATTTGGTTCATTGGTCAAATAGTTGTCAATACTGACCGCGTAAAAAAATTCAAATTTTAACCAAATTCTAGACATTTGCACAAACATTTTATTTAGGATAACGAAATATTTTTTTATAATCCAAAGTAGTCGAACAGTTTGGTAATTAAGCAAGCACATTGGTTCTGTTATGAACTTTTGTCAAAATGTAAGGGTACGATTGACTATCGCTCCAAAGGACTAAGGGAATTAAATTTCTTTTTACCAAACCTGTACAAAATTTCGTGTAATGGCAATGCCTTCAAGCAGCTGTTTTTTGATTGACTCGACTGAGTAATTCGTAATCTTAATCTAAAAAAATTTAATAAACTAATAATATATTTTATGCAGTATATATATTTGACTTGGATGAAAAATTGAACAATTCAATTTAGAACTTACATGGGATGCTTTGCCGTAGCACTTGTTAAATTAGCTAATCCTAATTTAATAACCTTTCAAATCATGACNACTTACATGGGATGCTTTGCCGTAGCACTTGTTAAATTAGCTAATCCTAATTTAATAACCTTTCAAATCATGACTGGAGTGCTCCAACAACCGATCACTTAACTCCACTAAATACTGCAGTACAGATATCTATCACAATATCACGTGATGAAATTTTGAATATTTTACTTGACTGTATTCAATGAATTAGTGCGCCACAATGAAAATCCCTTCCTAAAGTGTGCAGAAGTCTAGAATTTGGTTAAAATTTGAATTTGTTTCCGCGGTCAATATTCACAGCTATTTAATCCGAGAATACATTACTACAGTTGTGTTATATCCATAAATCTCAAATTTCTCAAAATCTTTTAACTACTTTGACCATAGTGAATTTATTACCTTTGAGTCTTTGTAGTATTTGAGCATTGCACGTCCAAACTTAAAGGCATACTTTCGAAAGGACTTGGTTTTACTGTCAGCAAATTTGAAATCTCCATATACAGCCGTGGGATCCTTTGCCTGAAAAAAAAATAGACATTTCCATTTGAAAACCTAAAAAAAAAATACTTTTTGTTTTGGGAAAGCTAAATCCGTACGTATGGAATGAGAGCAGGGTAGAGGGTATTTTTCTTCAGGATGAGGTAGTTGTCCTTTCGTTCATCAATGTCCCAGATGCTCCATCTCAACACAGTCTCGATCACAATTTCCGACGGATGAAGTGGTCTCTCTAAAGACTTCTGGCAAATAACTTCATGGAGAGAAAGGTTATCGTAACTCCGTAACTGCGCCATTCGACAGAGCTGCTGAACAATTGTATGAGCTGTCCCTGTCGGTGTCAGCTAAAATCAAGAGTCAATCAGAAATTAGGGTTTATATTTCTCATCGAATGTCGTTCAAGTAGTTACACAAATAATTTGATAGGATATTTTCATTCATATTACGATTCTTTTAATTATAATAATGAATATACCGTGATGTTGATTGCAGTGGTTTCATCTTTCTCCCAGATATAAATCCAAAGTTTCATATCTCCGGAGCACTTTCGTTTCGTTGAACCAAGATGAAAGTTTTCAAGAGCGTCTTGCATTTTCTTCTCCTTCTCACGAGATATGGAGTCGACGCGGAAGAGAACATAATAGTTCTCAATCAAGTCCTTCACAACCTCGGACTCTGAGCAGGCACTTCGGTACTGCTCATCAGATTCTGATTGGCTCTGACTCACTTTCAAACCCGACTGAAACATATACAAAAATAAAACAAGTTGAGATTGAGAAAAAAATTGTATAATTTTTTTTAATACACAATCTACCTCTACGTTCATAAGCGTGGGTCCCCAAATTGGTGCGAGATTGTTGAGCGGCATGAGATTCTTCTCATGAAGTTCATGAACTGCGTAAAGATGGCAGATAAGTTTCTTGAGAATGTTATAGTTTATTGGAGGAAGGGAGTCTAGGAGATTCTCATATGTCGTCATCTTTGCCACTTGGCTTACGATCCCTAAAATTAAAATCATACAATAAGAATCGGAGATGAAGTTTACTAAAACCTAAGAAAGTATACTTGAAGTTCGGATCCAGTCATCATAGAGCTTCGTCGTGAATAGAGGTTCCGGTAGTGTTCGGAAAAATCGCTTCAGCGTTCCAGCTACATCATGAGCTGAGAAATCTTTATGAGAAATCTGGACACTCCAGGAGTCTTTCTGGAAATCCGCGAGAAGTTGTGTGATACGAGTGTTAGAACCACTCTGACGGTATATCCCTTCAGCCAATGTACCTGCACAAGCGAAAAAAAAAATTCATATTAAATAAACATATTTCGATATTTAACAAATGAATGCTGAGAATCAAGCAAATCTTCGCTATTCCTCACCATGTGCGTATAGGAAGTCAATGCACTTGTCTACGATAACTGGTACATCATCCAAAGTGAGCTGCATTTCGTGGAATTGGTCTCCGTTCTGTCTAGCTGCACTGATGATTACCTTCTCCCATCCACTCGTCACTTTTGGATTCTCCGTTTGTATAAAAAGTATCTTACAGATCATATCCACTGTGAGCACCTCTGAATTATCCACGCATGGGCACTTGTAGTCTGCTTCCTTTGTACTCAGGCCTAAGAACAATAAGTGACATTTCCTTTTTTAAATTCAAATAATATAAGGATATAATTGAACAAGGTTCAGTGAGAAGTGAACTTACTGACTGAACGAGCTTTCCGTAAATCCATCTCATAAAATTCTTCCCCACTAGCAAATGCATAGAATAGATTCCGTCCTTTAAGAATGAGCCAACTGGGGTACCAGTCACTCGTTACGCTTTCCTAAAATCATCAATTCAATGTATACCTTTGTATTTTCGGCTTATATTACTCATATATGAGCAGGTTCCTTTCACCAGAATAGACACGACATAGTTCCTACTCAAATTTTCTAAAATCAATCAAATTATATTGTAATCCAATGCTGATTTGAATTAGAGTAGGAAAAATCTGCCATTAATTTCTGGCATAAATAAAATTATTACGCTCACTTTGATGAAGCACCAGCCTCCTCTATCGAATGAGGAGAGAACATGCGTAGGAAAAGCAGAGACGAATGCTTCTACCCATTTTTGCATCCAAGAGCATCTTTCGTGGTCCGTGGTCGTTGCCAAAGGTAGAGAGGAGCTTTTGCCACCCAGGAATTGGATATGGAACGGTCGAAGTTCCTGACCATTTGACCCTTGTCGAGTTTCTGATTTCTTTCCAATGAGAACACTTTTCTCCAATGCGATCTCCTCCAGCACTACTGACTTATCATTGTAGAACGTCAGTTTCCCTTTCGCCAGCACTGCCCATCGCTTCGTATACTCTTTCTGGACAATTCCTACGAGTAGATCAAAGGAACTTTAGTAAAAACCCAATAATAATAAATTGTTTTATCATAGGTAATTAGTTTTGACTCTTGAATTTTATGACATTGCTACGAAGCCACACAACTACTCCCCAGAAAAAGACAGGGAACAACAGTAACTTACATTCCTTCTTTATAACATAAGGACATGGCAGGGAAATGTTAATATTATTTACAAGTTGATGCCTTCTTAGTGATTGTGATTACTGATTTGACATATTTTCACATAATGACTTAAAAATTAGAACCTGTGGGTCGGTAGAGGTAAGAAGAGTAGACGATGTTCTGCCTTGCCACTGGGATGAATTTACACTTCCCGCCCTCTGAATGGTCCAACAAACAGAGACGACATCGTTCAGAATTTCCCAAATTCTCTACAGAAGTGCTTCTTCCATTTGACTCCTCTCGTATCGGAATGAGTCGGATTTTGTGGCTGAGACGTCGCAGGAAACTACCGCTCCCTTCTGAGCGCTTCAACTGTCCAACCGGTCCCACTGAACTCACAGATATCCCTGGATCAACTTCTGATTCTTCGTGTTCTCCACATTCGCTCCTCGACTCCTCAGAATCTGCGATTTTCATAGAAACAGAAAATGTAAGTTGCGTAATAACGAAATATAAATATGTAGAATAAGTTATAACTCTTTACAATGAACCTATTCAACTTAGAGTACCACAGGTAACAATACTGCCGTTATTGTTTAAAAATTCTAGGCACTTAAATTTAAACCTGATTTTCCAACTCAGGTTCAGCGGCTTCAGGCTCATGCCCAACCTTAACTGCAGTAAATCTAATCCAAGCTTTTCTATTCCTTTTTTTTTGTTAAACTTTGACTAGATTTCTGAATTTTGAATTCATCTAATTTCATATTACCGTTGGTTGGTTTCACTTCGGTAAGAGGTGGTGGTGGCTCTACTTCCTCATAATTCTCTTCCACTGGAGACAGTGCAGGCTTAGGATTGAGATCCCGGTAGTCGCCGACGCCTGTGTATGGTTCCCGAGAGAGAAGAAGAGGGAAGTAAGTAGGGTTCTCTCGTCCAGAGGCGAAATTCCCAGAAACCACCCTCAAGTCTCCGTCCTCTGCTTCTGCATCAATGAATTCGTAACGATGATCGTCAGAGAGACTAGAGGAAGTTACTAGATCCGGCTCTCTTGTATCTCCATGATATGTTCTTTTCTCATCCATTTTTCCACTCCTTCCGATCCCACGCGTCTCAAAAAGTGGGTCAAACTCCATCACAATAGAATTCCGGGAGGTGGTAACACTTGACGCTTCTCCACGAGTCTCCTTCCTCTTAGACCGTGTGTTCAACTGGTTGTCCAAAAATACCAATGTTCCATCTTCAATAGCCACATCGTCATAGTCATTCTTGGAATGATGTGGACGAGAGCTGTTGCTGCCCTCACTTGACCTATTTTAGGACACCAAATTTAAAAAAATTAATTAAGCTATTTATCAACATTCCTCGCTTTCAACCTATACAAGTATTAGGAATTAAATTCAAAACATTTTGCGCTCCATATGTAGGGCACTTATTGAAGAATTATGCAAATTTTGATACAAATCCGTTTGGGAAATTTTTTGATGAATCATTTAGAGGAATAGATTAACTTAACTTAAATGATACGTTAAATATGCTAAAAACAAAAAAAAATTCCTTAACAAAAAAATCTTAAAGACGAAAACCACGAAAGAAAAAAATTATATCTGTACCTATTGGAAACATTCCTATTGAAAGTGGATTCATCGATGGAGGGAAGACTTGTGGTCCGTGAAGATGACTCACTCAGTCCCCCTCTTCGGAGCTCATCCTTGACCCTGGCATAAGTAACGTCAATGTATCCATCGGAAGAGTTTGTCATTTCCCCCATAGGAAAATCCGACCCTTCCATCGAAGGTACAGAAGATGACGAAGATGAAGAGGCAAAGCTCGAATGTGTTTGATTTTTATTGTTTCTTAGTCCATTCTCAATTGGATTTCCTGTCAAAGTGGTTCGTTTAGGCTTGACTACAACAGAGTAGGTTGGGGGTGAAGTAGGTTGTACAGAAAATGTAGAGAGTGGTTCATAGGTTTGGTTATCCAAGTTTCCTACTCCAACCTTGGAGTTTGGGCGATGAGCTCTCTGGGGTTTTTTAGGAACTATGTTCATTGGTTGTTGGGCAGGTGTGGTCAAAGGTGCAGGTTGGTCGTAGTACTCTGACGAGTCAGAATTGGACTGATTCAGAGAAGAAGTGCTTGAAAGTCGTGCTTGTGCTTCTGCACTCAGTTCATGGAGTGGTGAGGTAAAGGAAACTGCCCGAAGGAGATGAGCGTCTCTTAAGTCCTTCTCGAATTCTTCAAAAGGGTCAATGACCCGACCCCTTTTGAAGATATTGATCGTACCTCTCTTCGCCTCGTCAGATAATGGCTCTTCTATAAAAAAAATTTTTTTTAATTGTAAAATTTTTTGAAAATCTGTAAAATTTATGGACAAACTACTACTATAACTTTGTCAACCGCATACTTTTGAACATTTCAAACTTTCCTAACATTTTCAAACAGTGTTGCTGTTTTTTTTTTTTTTATTTAAAAAACATAAAAAACGTTTTTATTGTTTAAAACTGTCTTATGTTTTTTATGTTTTTTATATTTTTTTACCGTTTTTTTTTTAAGTTTTGTTTTTAACCATGAAAATCCTAGTTCAGAATTAAATACAACACACAAGACCTAGATTAACGTAAGAAACAACTGAACTTGGTATTTAATTGTTACGTGTAAAAAAATTGAATTGTAACATCAGCGATAAATGAACCTGCTAGACGGGTGGTTGGATTCGGGCCTTAGGTGCGCAGTGAAATTTTCTAAGTTTTTTAACATTGTATCCCCTATCTCGAGTTTTTTCTAAGTTTTTTGACGATTCCGGTTACCTTATAACAGAAAATTTGACCTCTACAAAAGTTTTTGCAAACATAGTCACAAGCAACTTTTGTGGGGAACATTTGTCTCTGTGGTGACCTGATAAGGTCAGAGGTCAAGGTGACCTCTGAGACAACATGATAAGATAAAATTTGACCTCTACAAAAGTTTTTGTAAACATCGCCGCAAGCAACTTTTGTGGGGAAGATTTTTCTCTGCGGTGACCTGATGAAGTCAGGTCAAGTTGACCTGTGAGATATATTATAACAGAAAATTTGACGTCTACAAAAGTTTTTGGAAACATCGTTACCAGCAACTTTTGTGGGGAAAATTTTCCTCTGCGGTGACCTCATGAACTCAGAGGTCAAGGTGACCTCAGAGATAATATGATAAGATAAAATTTGACCTCTACAGCAGTTTTAGTAAACATCGCCACAAGCATTTTTTGTGAATGATTTTTCTCTGCGGTGACCTCGAGGTCAGAGGTCAAGGTGACCTCTGAGATACATTATAACAAGTGTTAGTGTGATATTGTGCTAGTGTTAGTGTGTTAGTGCTAGTAAAAGTTTGAGCAAACTTTTACTACACTAACACACTAACACTAACAAAAACACACTAACACCCTAACACTAACACACTAACACTTGCGCACCTAAGGCCCGAATCCAACCTAGATGGGTAGCCGTCAGGACATCGATTAATGCGTAGTGCAATATTAATAAAAAAATTGCAAATAGGGATTTTATCGTTGTTGTGTGTGTTGCAGCTAAGGTTCAGTTTGTTTAAACACTGTTTTTTTTTTAAAAAAAAAAACAAGTTGTTTTAAACATGTTTTAAACACTGTTTTAAACAAATGTTTTTTTTCTTCGCCACACTGTTTTCAAATAAACCTTATTTAACTCTTAATTAGTATTTTGAAAATCTCAAACTAATCTTTTTAATAAATTATTTCAAAGTTGACAAACAAACCGCAATTTCGGTAGTTTAAAGAATATCAGAAATGATAAGAACCTTTATTTTCTTGCGGTGGGGATGTGTCCTTCCCTTTCTTCTTATCGGGAGACAAAGACCCAGTACTGAACTTCTGGAGAAATTTCCNGTTTTAAACAAATGTTTTTTTTCTTCGCCACACTGTTTTCAAATAAACCTTATTTAACTCTTAATTAGTATTTTAAAAATCTCAAACTAATCTTTTTAATAAATTATTTCAAAGTTGACAAACAAACCGCAATTTCGGTAGTTTAAAGAATATCACAAATGATAAGAACCTTTATTTTCTTGTGGTGGGGATGTGTCCTTCCCTTTCTTCTTATCGGGAGACAAAGACCCAGTACTGAACTTCTGGAGAAATTTCCGCGGGAGTGGAATCGGTTTGCTCTTTGTGCCTTTTGACCCTTGTACTTCTTCTCCGTTGTTATTCCGTGTGTCCACTGGACTTTGTGTACGATTAAGCACACGGTTTCTTGGAATTGGTGTCGGCTTCTCTGAGAATTCGTCTCCCATCGCAATCCCACCGTTCATTGGCACATCACCTTTCATCCGTCAAAATTTATCTATATTTTGAATAAAAAAAAATAAACTAAATTACAAATCTCATTAACAATAGAACTTTGAAAGCCGCACATTAGTTTATAACCCATTATTTGATGAAAGATGAAATTTATGTTGAAAATAGTTTACATAACACCATCATCGATAGTAAGTTTAATTTACAGAATTTGAAATTGCAACACAAAAAAAAAATTACTGTTATTCCCAAGTTTCAATATTTACTGTTTCGACTCGACGAACTTTAAAAACTGTAGAAATAAACTCAAAATAAGAATAATTTTGTGTTGTATTCAGTTAGAGCAGATTTATTATTATTCTATGCTCCCACTTCCCCCCAAAAAAAAAATTCGGTCTTATCCTTATCAATAATACTTTCAAATATTTGCACACAATATCCGTTGATTAAACATTAGACGTTATTCTTTACAATAAAAGGTAAAACGGACATTGACTGTGTGGAATTACTCATTGCAGAAATTATAAAAGAACCACAAAACTTGAGATACAGACACAAAGGTCTCGAGATAAATTTCACACTACTTGCGAGTGAGTCGATGAGAATTGGATAAAACTAATAATAAAATTGATGACAGATGGGATACATAATCGCAAAAATCCTATAGTAACCATTTCACTAGTTATGATAAGGATAAGGAACAACTGAACAATGAGATTTTGCTAAATCAATAATAAAGAAATATGGGGCTAATAATTCCTTGTCTTTTGTCTCGCTTACTCACATCTGTTTCTTTCGCTTACATTAGTGATACTGAAGGCAGAGAAAATAAGTATTACAATACAATTATTCCTACACTTTTGCCAGTACTTTCTCAGGAATGGATAACTAAAACTAACTGAGGGAATTCACTAACAAACAATAATTGTTTATAAATAAGTTTCATACCTAAAAATTCCTTGGCTTGAGTAGTCTAATGTCAACTTTCATGATTCCCCGAATTGTTGAATTCTCCTTGAAAGAGGATGGGTACATGTAAAAAGTTTACAGTTGCTTTCATTTGATTGAAAATTCCAAGTAAATTTCTCTCAGGCTAGTTCAACGAAATATATCTGAAAGTTAAAAGAAATTGTTTACATGAAAGTCAGTGTAGTGAATCAGAAATGAACTTGTCTTATAATTCCTTAGCATAATCTTAAAACTACTTTACTTAAAGTCTCTTCTGTCACCAATTGATAAAGTCAATTTAAAGATTATAAATTCTCACAAACAAGTAGTGATAGACTCACTCAAGTGTTTACAGCAGCATGTCAATTCAAAATACAAAAAATTTTTTCATTGACCAGTACTCACTGTATAGTAGTGTCTGCGGAAATCACTCTGACTCATCAATAATAATAAAATCAATCTCTACAGAAGCAGAACTTTGACTCATCTCATCTTCTTCAAAAGAACATGTGCCTTTGCATCATAAACTAAACAAAAGTCCTTTAAGTCTGAAACGAAAGTAAAAACTGGTTTTAGACACGAGAACATAACTCAATTGAATTGAAATTTAGTTAAGTGAGAAAAGAAGGATTTATTCTTCAAGGTGGTTTGTATCTTGAAATAAGTTACACCAAGTAGGTGATTAAAATCGGGATTTTCTCAGCCTTAACCATGGGAAACATGTGGTTTCTTGAATGACATTATGTGTCAATCTCTTTAAAACAAAATTATTTATATTGAAAGTGAATGATGAAATAAAAGTTCAAAAGGTTAATAAATTTAATAAAAATAGAAAATAATCAAACCAAAAGGTAAATAATTTCATAACAAAACAATTTGAAGGGCTTTTAAACAAAAAAAAATACAACTTCAACGAAGACTTCAAAATTTCTTTTAGTGTACTAGAAAATTATTATTGAAAAGTGAAATTGCTTTTAAATTTAATAAAATGGAGAACGTAGTCAAGAAGTTGAAGACGACGAACCTTTTAGGCATTTAGATTTATCCATGAGTTCACTGTAACCTCCCAGTCCCAACCCCCATCCATTTTGACTAGAAAGTAAGAAATCAGAATATATTATAGTAAAAGGTATTTAGCTATTAATTATTATAATAATTCTATTCCTCACTTCTATAACTCCTTCGCAAATAAACTGTTAAGGTTTTATTGCTAGAAAATTTGGTTCATTTCTATTACTTAAGCCACTGCGTTGTTTGTTGATTAGATTAAGTCCTGACTGCTGACTGTTAAAATAGTTATTAACTCTGATCACTTTCGTTTATATAGCCAAGAGCTCTTGAGACTACTCTATTCACAGAACAGAATAATAATAATAATAATAATACAAATGAACTCAAATTTACGTAACAAATACCGTAAACTTAACTAACTCCTATCTAGATAACTTTTAGTAGAAAAAGAATAATAAAAAAAAAAGCTTCGTCCGTCGCACTGTCGTCATCGCTGCTAAACAAGGAAAGTGAACAAAAGACTAGATTTTATCTAACCGCAAAAATGCATGCTCATCTAATAATATAACTTATTAAATACAAAATATCTAATGGATAATTAATTAAATGAAACCGTAACAATAATGAGATGAAGTGCTTCATTTCATAAATTAAAGTTAGTTGTTAAGTATCCAATATATAGGAAACTTAAACGTAATAATACTCCATAAAATATTCAATGCATCAGGTCAACAGGTCATGTAAACGTGTACCTTACTCTAAATCAATCAGGAAAAGCTAGTGGAGGTGGAGACCAAGACAGTTTATTCTATAAGTAAATAATTATGTCTTCAAGTCAAAATTCGCCATCCGGCTACACTACTAAACTAACCAAATTGAGAAAGTAATGACAGAAGGAAAAAATGTTAAAATTGTATAATTTGTGGGAACCTAATTGCGCTGTAAATATTAACAAAGCAGTCAAAAACCAATAAAGTAAATGTTTAAGTTCTATTTCTAAGTTACCAGTACCATGGAATCACTCCACTGCCTCAACAGCTGTATACTTCTTTTGGACTTAATGAGTATCCCTGGAGTTGACAGTGGGAAGAACAAATTTCTGACAATTGTGAATGATGTTTAGATAAATTGAAGACGATGCTGGATGTTACCTGAATGTTTAAATCTCTACAATTTATGACATGACACAACTGCTAAACGGTTCTTTAGTTGTTGTCGCTTCACTTGTGAAATTGGATCTGTAAAAGTTCAAAATTCGAATGAAGTGAATCAGTTGATGGGCGGCGGGTGGAAACGGGAGAACTCACAACAGTAAAATCTACTTAGTAAATTTTTTCTTGTTTTGGTAAAATATACAGTGGACATTTTTTTTATTACCGAAATCAAAATACCTCTTGTCGTCTAGTCTAGATGGAGTCATTTATACAAAATCTCAGTCCATACTCCGACTCTGACTATTAATTATTTTGTAAGTAATCACTCACAGGTAAAATGAATAAACTCATGAGCTTGTTGATTTTGATCGTATCGATAAAACATTGGAAACTTGATTTTTATTTCAAATTTGATTTTACTCTTAAATTTGTCTCTTTTGGAAGGTTACATTATGCAGTTCGAAAAGGTTACCGACTATGAGGATAGTGGAGATACCGAGGAGGTAAGAAGTATTGAAGAAAAAGTAATTGCAAAGCTCCGACGAGAGACATTGGTCAAATACTCTCCAAAGATGGATACCATCAACCAATCATTAGATACAGATGGATTGGACACTAAGCGACAATCAGTTGATGTAAAGAAGCGCAAGCGCCGTTCTGAGTTAGTCACAGATCAACCAGTACTATTACAACCGAAAACACTTCCAGTAATCCTCAACAAAATTTTTCCAATACACATTTTGAAAGATGGTTCTCGCTGTGTTGTAAGTCCTAAATATCACAATCACTATTATTTGATTTTCTACTCATTCAGTAGTAACTCTCAGTTTTACTAAAAATCTGACCTAAATGTTAACTATTACACTTTTTAGATAAGTACTCAACCAGATACAGCGAGAGACGCTGTTCAGCTACAAGAGACCCTTGATGCCCGATTGGTCAAAAATGGCGCCAAACACGTAGGTCTTTGTTATATTCGAAGGGAGCTCTATTCACAAGCCTTTGGTAACAATTTATATATTTTTTATAAATAAGAATAAGTTGACTTATAAAATCAAAATCAAAAAAAAAATTTATTTATTTATTTATTTAACATTTCGATAATACATAATATCGTTTGGTAGATGGCGGTGAATGCGCATGAAGTTTATGACCTCAGTGCTCAAAAGTAACTGCCATTTTCCTATTCTCAAATGAGTTTATAAGACAAAATCTAATATAAAATTGTAAATTAAAGATCTATAATGTGTTATTGAGATGTTATTGTTGAACAGATGAGATTATCCGACAAGTTACAACGAATTGTGCAGAACGTGGAATACTTTTAGCAAGAATTCGAAACGATATTCAACAAACGTTAGTACACATTGAGCGTCTTCATGTGAGTGCCACAGTTTATGGAGTTCAGAAACACCTTGGAGCAGAAAGTATAATGCAAAAATTGAAACAACAGGAGTCATCACTAAATTTGCGAAAATTACAACTGTCTAAAGAAATATATGAATTGAATCAAGAAATCATAACTAAAGAAACAGAAGCAAAAGTAGAACTTCAAGGTCTCAAAGAAGCTCATAGGTCTAAACTTTGTAAACTTAAAAAAAAAGTGGAGGTACGCAAAGTAAGCAAAAAAAAAAAAAAAAAAAAAAATTTCCAGTAATAATTTTGCAATAATTATTTCGTAATAATGATGTATTTTTAATGTCATATAGCGTTCAATGTGGGAAATCCTTTTTCCAAAAGAAGATTATAATTTGCGATTCAATGATGACTCAAATGAAGAGAAATCAACTCAAGACCAATAGAAATCCTCCAGTAATTTTGGTGTGAATTTTATAAAGGTCAAATTTAAAAGTTTCACATCAATCTTAAAATTTTGCACATAAATCCTTAAAAAAAAAAACTTTATAACACAACCTAAAGCTAATTTCTATTTCCTAGGTATCTACAAAAAAATTTTAAGAAAAAAAAATTTTTTTACCTTTAGTTGTTAAATCAATATTTGAAAATGGTGCTCCAACAACAATGGGTAACAAAAGTTTATACCCACCCTATATACATCCAAATCCCTCTGATTCCTGGAAATGAACGGTTTAAAAATAAATCATTTGCTGAGTTTATAATATATAGTTTCAAAGTGTATCCCCTAGTCTCTAAATAACCGTGTATTTTTTTTTTTCGGACAGGGTTGAACGGAAGTAGGGGTAGGGATTGATGAGGTTTCTGTTGCGTTGGACCTATTGTTATTTGAATTAGAAATGAGAGGACAGGTGAGTCGTATTGAATTACTACCATCTCATTCCCCTCCTTCCTCAATTTAGATTCAACAATGGGAAAAACCATTGTTGGAAAAACTCAGGAGAGACTCAGAATCCTTCTTCAATCCATTTCACTTCAGTTCTCTCTCACATGTGACAAAGTGAGGACGACGGCTATCACAGACCGTTCCTCAAAATTTATGGAAATCCACAAAAGTGACAAAAAGAATTGACAATTTTGTCTTTCTAATCAAAATTTGAAACTTCTGTTTTAAAAACCAAATTTTCGTTTAAGGATTTGTATTAATAGAAGTTTGAAAAAAAGGTGGGGCAACGGTGAAGTGGATTTGGTGCGCGTTTAGTTGAAATTTCTACAATTTTGATGAATTTATACCCAAGATTTGTAGGTATGGATGCGATTTTTTTTTAAATATTAATTGAATACGTTCCTTATAAATTATATCAGAGTGTGATTATTTGATGTGGACTAATTTTTGTGTGTCATGATCGTTTTCTAACAAATTTGGTTTCATATTTACCGCCATTACTATCATAAAAGAACGAATCAATGAACGAATTTATTGATTGGATACGAAAAAATAGTAAATATTAACTCTCATTTCACTTATATAGACCATAATGCGCTTGCGGGGAAACTGTCATGGAAGTGATGGAATTTAAAAAAAATATGTAACATTTTTATTTTGTAGATTTCTTGATAGTCATGCGCAAGGAGTTCAGTTTAATCAAACTCAAATTACAAAATTCTTTCGTCGTATTTGATAACCCTGTAGATAAATTTTAATTTGGGTTAATTCTTTTTTTTTAATAATTAAGTAAAAAATAAAGTATTTGAGGATTTACACATACAAATTTATACGTTATAAAATTTTAAAATTTTCATATTTGATATAAAAAAAAAATTGACAAGTGGAAATTAGGTAATAGTCGACTTGAACAAATTTTATGATTAATGATGTCCAAAGTTTGTGAATTTTTTGCGGAAAAGCTTGGAAATTTTAAGGAAAACAAAAAATTAACAAATGAGAAATCGGATTTGAATTGATAAATGGATTTTACTAAAATCATTATAATCTAATTGTCAAATTTTTGAATATACAAAATTTTTATTGTTATTATTAGATAATGATAAGTGTTGATAATTTTCGTTACTCCGAGGCTAATGACTCCTTTTTTTTTTTGCAAATTACAAATCTAAAAGTGTCTATTTGCCAAAAACAGTTTAGGCGAGTGCTAGATGTTGAGAGAAGTGTGAAGGTCCACACCACTTATACTCAACGAACCGTGAAAAAAAAAATTTTTTATTTCTACGGAATTCATTTCAATTTTCAAACAAATTGAAAATTTTTTATAAAGCATTGTTAAATTTTAATATGAATTTTGACCTTTTTTTTTTTGGAAAAACAAAATTGACACATTTCAACAATGCCCAAAAATGTATATATTTTTGTAAAGATTAACACTCCAGGTCTAAAATAAAATTTGTTTGTTTTAAAGTTTTTCAAAAGGAAGAAATAAAATTTAAAAATAACGAGCATTCATAGAGTAGGAAATTTTGAATAAGCCAATGAGCAGTGTCGATGATTCATCATAACTAATAGCTCCTCCTTCCAAGGGAAATTTGAAAGAAAAAAAATAAACAAATTAATTCAACAGCAGGGGACAATCTAAAGGTCAACTTATCCCCAACTGATTTTTTCATATTTTTTCATATTTTTTTTTCATATTTTTCGTAATTTTTTCAATTAAAGAATAAAAAACCAAGTATTTTCAAACCTTACTCGATAGAATGACCCAAAATCAGGTCAAATTTACCTGTGTTCTGTAACTCCTGGGCAATAATAGAAATCAAGTTTACAAAAAAAAAAATTTTTTTTTTTTTTTATTTTACATAGAAAATTAATGAAAATATACTGTAATATTCAGATTCGATCCAGAATTTTCAAAATTTGATTTGTTAAATTTGAGTTTTTTTTTTTTTTTTCAAATTTTCTTAACCCAATCATATTGAAAGTTCCTGTATTATTACAAATTCCATAATTATGATTTTCGAAATCCTTCATAATTTTTCTTATAGATGTTTTTGATACTCATTTGAATTGTTATTATTTTTTTAGAAGAAAGTTTAAATTAGAGCACATAAAGAGAAATTGGTCAATTGTATTTTATTCCTCGATATACTCCTTATCTTTCATACTGTTTTTCACACTTCAATGATTTTTTTTTTGCATTATTTTTTTTTTGCAGTTCAAGGCCCCACCTTACCTTACTTTTCTCAGGACAAAGGGAAAAAAAAATTTTTTTTTTGAATAGGTTAATTAATTAGTAGAGCACCGATGAAGGTGTATTTTTTTATTGTTTCCTTTTGTTTCACATGATTAACCTCCAGAAAATGTCGAAATAGATTAGATCTTGATTCATCTTCACTGGATTTCAACACAAGAAATACAAAATTTAAGAAATTATGTAAAAAAAAAAAAAAAAGTAAAAGTATTTGGATGACAAAAGAAGGATTTGAGACTAATTGAGTCCTGTCAAGCGCAAAATCCAATTTCCTTTGTCAACCAATCAGAAAGGAGATGACAAATGTATACAAGGAGACACTGCTCATGTGCTCACTGAACCTTAGCCATTGCGCATCTACACAAAAGAATTGAACAGTTTCAGTTAAGCATTGGTTAAGAAAAGTAATAAATAGAAAATATTTAGTACGAGTTTCTAGCCCAATCACACACAATTCAAGCTATTATATGGATTTAAAAATGAAATTTAAGAATTTAGTGATAATTTCAAATAACGACGACATACAGAGTCATTCATAAACATGGAAGAATACTACCTATATAAATTTAAAGTTTCAGAATATACCCTGAGTTTCATATAAATCTTACCGTGCAGTTGTCTAATTCAATGTTAGTTATGCGCAATTTTTTTTTTGACGGCGGCAAAAAAAAAACGAATTTAATTTATATACAATTAAATCGTAGGATAATTCTTAAAATTTAAAATATACGGTTATAAATTTTATATATTTTATTATATATTATATATTCATAAAAAAAAGATGTGTTGTTGAAATGTGTGAAGTTTTATGGAATAGCATCCAGTATATGCTTCACGCATATGGCCTAAACATTTTCGAAAATGTTTTAGATTTCTTAGGTTTATTTAACATTTATTATTCTAGTTTTTAGGTTTCTTTTAAGTTTCGATTATCTGAACTTTCATTCCATGTTGCTGTATCTTAATTAGTCTAATTTTCTGATTAATTTTTTTTTTTCGGGTGGCGCATATTCGGTGGAATCGTTTTAAGGTTTAAATCTAATAACACCTTCTAGTGTTCAATCTATTTAATATAATTGACCTCGAAAAACTAAATTTTGGAACATCAATAGAAGTCTAACGGCATATTTTTTTACTTTTGTATAAAATTTTCAATTTTTTGGTTTATTCGTTTGACCTTGAGGGGTCATGAACTTATTTTCACTTTCAATTTATCAAATTGTATAAATTCCTCTGTAAATAAATTGAAAATTTTATAATCTACCATTACGAATTCAAAATAAAAAGTCTACGTCTACGGGTCATCATGATATAATTTTAATGTCACGGCGATGAGTCTAGACTGAGGAAACCATAGAAACGGTTTCATCTGGAGTTTTATTGAGAAGAGCTGGATTGAGTATTAAGCGTAGTTCCGGTCTCTGTAAATTTTGAATCATTTTTCATTTAAAATTCCGCTCTCCTCAACTCACTTCCGCTCAATTGAGAGAAAACAATAGAATTCTAACGAAAAAGTAAACAAAAGGAAAGGAAGTCATCTCTCATTGGTTGACGAGAACTGGAACTACACACCCCATCCCCCACTCCCACCTCCACTCCCGCACTACTAACATGAGAATAAGTTAAATAATTGAAAATTTTGAATCAATCAATTCCAATAATTATTGAATTATACTGAATTTGAAAATTGAACTCATTCACTTTTTGAATTTTGATTTTAGAAAATGGAGAGTTATAGCAGAGTTCGGTCAATTAAACTCAAGCGGGAAAATTCAAATGATTCATTTGGATTCACTGTTCGTGGGGGACAGGAACATGGGACAGGAATTTTTGTTTCTTCAGTAACTCCTAGGTCAATTGCACATCGACAAGGTCTAAAGGTAAAAAAAATTTATAATTTACAAATTAGTTAACGCATGCGCATTAGATATTAGTCATATAGTAGACATATGCGCCAATTTAGCTAATCTCATTCTCTTCATCCAGATTATGAACATAATTATGAGTAATTACTTTAGCCATTGGTAAACTTTTGATAATAATAATAGAAGTGAAATTATATGTTCTTAAACTCCATTGTTTTCAAACTAAGTCACCAAAAAAAAAAAAAAAAATTTCTCTTCTATGAGTTATTAGAGGCAAGGAAAGACAGTGATAGTGATGGATGATCCAATTTGAAGTTAATTCAAATAATTCAAATTTCCCTCTCAAATTAACCGCAAGGATCCTTATTTTTCGTCCAATTAACTTCTGTGCCTAATGAACTCATTCAAATAACTAACAAATAATTTCATGCAGATATTAAATCTCAGCGGGTTTACTAAAGAATTATGTAAATTATTTGCACGCCAATTTTTTTTTTTTCACCTGATACATGAGCTAGATTATATGTAGTAAGGATTAGTTTCAAAATTGGAACAAAAAAAAATGGATCATTTTAGGATCATCTTTGTGATATAAATTACGCATGCGCTTTGGTTTATGATATTTTTAAGTAACTTACTTTTTGCACAATAATGAATATAATTTTTTATAAAATTTTCTACACAATTACTTTTTGCGTACATTCACGCAAACCTTATAAAAAATATGAATTTTCATTCTCAAAATTTTCATCTGATAAAGATGAAAAAAAAATTTTTTTATTGTAGTAGTTTTTATTACATCAAAAAAATTTATTTATTTTTATTTTTTATTTATAGATTTATAGGAATAATAATTATTGGAGTTGGAGCTATAGATTGAATTAAATTTTTATGCGCATGAGTACAAAAAAACATGGGAATTCCTTAAACATTGCGTCTTTAGAGGTGTGCACAGATGGTGGTATTGATAAATTGAAAAGAATATTTAATTTTTTATAATTTTTGTAGACCGGTGACCAAATTCTCCGTGTGAATGGATACCCAGTTTCAGTTGCCATACACGCCGAATGTCTCTCGCTCATGCGTGTTCGGACAAATCTTCACCTCAAAGTCCGCAGTAAGTAAAAGCGTTGATTTTCAAATCAAATTCAATTTCCTGGTAGTTGACCCCAATGGTCTCTGATCTCATTTTAACAAGATAGGAATTCCATTACATATTTTTTCCCAGACGAATTTACATCAGACTCAAAAAAAAAAATTTTTTTTTTTACTTTTTTTTTTTTTGAAGAGGAACCAAAAAGTGTAACAACAGTTTAGAACAATGAGATGTATTTTTTTTTTTGTAAGTGGTTTTATTTTTCTCATATGTTTGAACCCCAAATGCTTTCAATCTCGACGCACCTCTCCCATCACCCACTTCCGGTTTCACATCCATACAAACAAAATCAAATATTCTTCTACGCATGTCCAGACTCCAGACCCAAACGATACAAATTTCCACCTTACTTTCATTGGTTGTTAGACTTGAAACGAATGAGAACAGGAAGAATTGATTATTATTGAGATAGCGCAGTGGCGTGCGCAGCATGTAGTTGACTTAAAAATTAAATTATTGTGTTCCTAGTTCAGATTTAAAAAAAATTTTTTTTTTTTTTTTTTTTTTTTTTAAAATTTTTTTAAAAATTTTNAAATTTTCTCATGGATGAATTTAAGCAGGTATGATTTGTAATTAATTATGTAACCGGATGTTGTTATGGAAGTACAGTTAGAGAACAACTTTCTTCATACGAACTTGTCTTCATTTAGTAGTCATCTTCAGTGTAACCGAAAATGTCATTTTTTTTTTACTTGAGATAATACACACAATAATAATGGAAAAAAAAATTTTTTTTTTTTGCATGTTTCTGCAAATTTTGAAGATGATGTATGTATGGGTAGGATCTGAATTTTTTAGTGATGATCTTTTGTAAAGCAGGATTCAAGATTACCTACATGAGTCGGAAGGAGTAGGTCATCAACCCAACATAACACAAACAAAAAAAAATATATATAAAAAATCAAGACTCAAAATATATGAGTAGCAAGTGAAATTATGATTAAAGTAAAGAGAAAATGGATCTACTAATCGTCGTCTTAATTCTAAATTTGGATCTGGCGCAATTGGGTACAGTCCAATTAAGGTCGTCATAGTGGACATTGACACTTATAAAAAAAAAAAACTTTCAAATCTTAGCGCCACACATATGTATCAATTTCATATTTCTATTAACTAATTATTATTCTCTTTCCACATTTACTTTTACCACCAATGTGGTTTCAATTTTTGGTGATTTTGACAGTTGGTATTAGAAAACTGAATTAAAAATATAAATTTAATAAAGTAAATATATACCTTTCTAAAAGGAAGTTGGCGTAATTTAAAAAAAAAACAGTATAATAATAATTCGAAAATTTGCGCCATTGTAATCCCATCGACTTGAACAGATTGGATATTGTGGTTTGATTATATTAATTATAGCTGTGAAATTAAATATACTTGGTCTATACTCAAAAAAATAAATAAATAAATAAATAAAATAAATTTTGTTTTGTTTTTACAAAATATTGCAAAAATTGAAAATTTTCAATTCCTTTCCTTACATGTACAACAACATATTACCCCACAACCAAATTAATTGAATATTTATGAAATTACAATTAACTCTATATGTCTGGGGTCATATGAGATTTGAGATTTATGCGGGGCAAAAACTAAAAAAATTTAAATTAAAAAATACAATTTTTTGTAGGCGTTGGTATGATCCCTGTCCGTGCAGTAGGAGAGCCCTTAACTTGGCGCCTTGTCGAAAATATTCATTCCGCCACTGAGAGTGATGAGAATTTAAAAAAATTTGAAAATCCCGCTACAAGTTCACATCACCTCCTCATGTCACGAATGTCAAATTCTTCTTCACAACCCGACTCATCACATGGACAAGAAGCTAAGGTTTATATCAAAACCAATGGCCATGCAGGACTCGGTTGTTGGTAAGTCATTAAAGTAAATCATCTCATAAAAATTTTTTAAATAATAAATTTGTTTAGGGCGGGAAAATAGAAAAAAAAAATTAAAAATTTGCGTGTAAATTTTATTGTCCATGGTGTGTATTTTGTGTGTTAGTAGTCTCTTCTCACCTGTTGACGTCCCTCTAATTACACATTTAGGTTGACCCAAAAAGAGAATCCATGACGGAGTTTTATGCTCTCCTGCGCACCTCTCTATCACATGACAATGGGACAAAAAATCATTTAGGAAAAAAAAGATGGCCCAACAATAACAATCAATCCATGTCTCTTTACCTTAATCCACAAGAAAAAAAAATGCAGAAAAATAGTATTAAATTATGCAATTCCTTTTCAAAGGAAATCTTCAATCTTATGTCTTACTTGTCTTTAGAAGATCTAATCTTACTAATATTAGATTTAAACCTACCGCCAGAAATTACATTACAAAATCAATTTATACCTAATGACAAGTGAGTTGAAGTTAAATTTTTTTTTTTTTTTCGACCATCAATTATGAAACACTTTGTTACCTGGCGTTTTTTTCTTTGCGTAATTTTCGTAAAATTTGGACTCTGCGTACTTAGTGAGACACGATACTCTGCATGGTTATGGTAGGATCAGGATCTACATCTACTTCAGCCATACCTTGTATTTCATTTCCCAAAATTTGAATTTAAATAGTTGGCGCGTGCGTTTAGAAGACGTATATTTTATATAAAAAAAATTTTTTTTTTTTTTTTTTTTTTTTTAAATATGATTACTTTTAATGTAATCAAAGGTTTGATTAACAATACTGTAAGTGAAGTGATTGATGATTTTGATCTTGATGTTATGAATACAATATCTTGATGCAATACTATTAATATACTCAAAATTACAATTTTTTTTGTTGATTTCGTTGTATAATTTCAGTATTTGTCGTGGTCCACCCGAAAGACCAGGGATTTTTGTCCAATCCACTAAATCTAGCGGTGTAGCAAGAGAATCAGGATTACGCCCAGGTGATCAAATACTTGTATGTAACGGAACTTCATTCATTGGGATCCAGTTTACTGAAGTAAGTTTAAAGTAATTATAATCAATTACTTTTAGAGATGGGCATCAGGCCTCAATCTCCGTTTTTCTACAGTATTTTTGGGATATGAACCAGAAAGAAATGATATGATTGGTGGATTGAGAGTCTATAAAATCATGCGAAGTTTGAGTGAGATGAATTAGAAACTGATGAGAATCCACAGGGATCCTCAGTTGAATCTTACCGATGCGAAATGCCAATTAGGAAGGATCCGTTATACGAGGAGGGAATTATTCCACATCTTTTAAAAAGAGATAAAGATCCAATAATACGAATACGAAAAAAAAATAATAATTTTTTTTTCTGCTTCATGTAATTTTGCAAAATACCGTTTCCGGTAACTGCTTCGTTTTTATATCTTATATAATTTGAAACGTATAATTTTGACCCCTTTTTGTGTCCAGAGGAATTTAAGTAATTTATACAAACAGAAGGGTTATGGAATTTCGTATGTCTGTCTGCTATTTCTATAGATTCTTGTAATAATTTTATTTTATTATTAAATAATTGAATAATAATTTTTTTTTAAATATTTTCAATTTTCAGGCTGTGTACTATCTAAAGTCAAATCGTGAGCTCAATTTGGTAGTACTAAAAGGTGCAGGTTCGGATTTATTTCCTGGGGAATCAAGTGGATATAATAGTTCGGCTAGTAGTCTCAATGGCGAAACTATTACTACGCATGTGTCAGTCGGAAGCGAAAGTTCTGCTACTTCTTCTCCATCAGAACAAACACTCGATGGTGGTACGCTTCCTAAAATCACTGAAAATGATCCTCTTATGTAAGTCAATTGAATATTTATTACTAACCTTGTGAGGAATTTTTTTTTTTACATTATAATTCGAGTCATGCGCAGATACGTTAGATCACACGGTTTTATTCATTGGTATCAAGTTGAGAGAAGTAATCATTTCGCCTAGTTGTTCATTGTAATTAATGGAATTGTTTTGCACAGGCGTAGTACTGTTGCTCTGGATCGTAATATGGAATGGGATGAAGTGGAACAAGTCTGGCACTCTGCCGAAAAGGAATCAATTATTATCGAAATAAAAGGGGAAGATCCACAAGAACGAATTAGAAAAGAGGCGGAGCTATTGTTTGAAGAGAGACGGAAATTGGAGGAAGAGCAGAAGCGACTGCTTGAGGAAGCGCAGCGATTAGCCGAAGAAAAAATTATCTTCCAGGTTAAAAATTAACTTCTATTATCTTTCTATAAATTTTTTTTTGAATTTGAACAGCCTGACTTTATGAGTTCAAAAAAAAAATAAACTTTAAAAGAAGACTATTTTTTTTCAAAATGAATTCTGGCTTGAATTTATTCAATACTTGGCCAATACTTAGCAATTTGTAGAATAATTTTATTCTAATTTCAGGAAGAAAAACGCAAAATATTGGAGAAAACAGAGACAGTGAGTTTGCGGAGTTCCTCAGCGTCGTCAAATGAGTCTGTGACACATCATCAACTTCATCGTCCCAACCTGGCTGGAGCTCTGACCAATGAAATTCTCAAACGATCAGAAGTAACTACCATACGACTAATTACTCTTCCTAATACCTTAGTAATAATATTTTGAATATTGTTTTTTTTTTAATTCGTTAGCGCCGTGGGCTTCAACAACAACTGGGGCAAGAAGAGAAAGAGGATTTGAGTAGCGCCAAGTTGAGCGGTACAACTCCATTTACTGCTCCGGTAGATGACGTCAAGCGACAGCAACATGAACAACTCATCGAAGAATTTAAACGTGCTCACCGAAAAATGTTTGCTCATTCCGTGGAAGGTGAAAGTAGTCGAGACAAAAGTCCTCCTAAAGAGGTAAATTTAAATTTGAATATATTAAATTGAGTTTGTTAGAATTTTGAATTTCCCACATAAACTGAAATTTTTTATATTTGTTTTTATGATGTAGGAACGAGCGTCTTTTCGTGCCAAACGTATTCAAAAGGAAGTAGAACATGCGAGGAAAATGGTTGAGAATCGAGTAGCGGGTATTGTACGTCAGAGACAACTTCGAATTGAGCGCCAACACCAAGAAGTTCAGGAAACGGAGCGGGAAGTTTCAAAACGTGTGACGAGTAAAGGGAAACCGAAAGCTCCACCACCACCACCACCACCACCACCGGTAAAATAATTTTTAATTTTTAATTTTTAATTTGGATATACAATAGTCGACGGTTGTAAGACCATCCGTTATAAGACCATATTGGTTATAAGACCCGAGTTTTATAGCTTGGTTTAATCCAATGCATTTAGCATGGATGAAAAATTCGTTATAAGACCAACGGAATTAAATAAGACCCTGCGTTTGGCCTTGATAATTGTGTTCACTCGCTCGTTATTAGAACCAATTTATAAGACCCAAATTCCTTATTTAACGAGTTTACTGGGAGGAAAACCCCTTGCCGACTTCACTTTTGGTACCACTCATCCCCGATAGGTCGATTTTTTTGTTAAAAATCTACGTATTGTAATTAAGTAAAGTGAACAACTTATTTTGATGTGGATTTTTTCCACAAGGTCCAATTCTCAAAAGGTCAAGTTCAATGAAAGATGGCTACCACCGTATATTTTTTATAAGACCCAATGGGTCCGTTATAAGACCATCATGCTTATAAGACCCAGATTTGCTTTCGCAAACTAAGAAATGTTATATCCGTCGACTATTGTAATATTTTGATTGGTTATACGACAAAATTATATTATATTCATTGAAAATTATTATTATTTGAAATAAACTAATTTTCTGATTGGTTCGTTTCAGTTTCCTGTAGTCACCTCCGAAATGACAAATGAAAAAAAATTACTAAATGAAGAGCCAATGGAAACTCTTCTGAACCGAACGACAGCCAATAAGGAGGAGACTTTAGTTCGCCCAGCAAGCCCATCGCCAGACTACTCAAACACGCCAAGTCCAGAACTTACCCGACGCCATGTAAAGCAAAGCAGTTTATACAAAAAAATTCTCTTTACCGGCAAATTCAAATATATAATTTCTATTTTTCTTTTAGATGGAAGTTCATGAAAATGGCGTCGTCCGAGTATCAACTTACTCTTCAATTTACTCTCGCCCAGAACCCGCTCGATTTCAATTTCTAGGTGATGGAAAATCAAGCAATAAGAATGAAAGAGACTTGGAAAGAGCCTTCCAAAGATGTCAACTTGTCCCAACTGACCGTATTAAAACTAACAGAAATGGGCAAGTGACAATTCTTGTCAACGGTTCCTCTCAATACCCCAACGTCCAAGTTCAAAGGAACCCAACCAAAGTAAAATCATCTGGTGGGATTCTAAAAAATTCAAATTCTTCGGGAAGTGAACATGGAAGTACTGGGAGTGGTTCAGGAAATCTCAAGTCCATCAGTTTTGGGCAATTCTAAAAAATTCAGTTGATGCAGAGGTGGACATTTCTTATCAGATTTATTAAGGACCACTTTCCAGAGAAGTGGACGGAAGGTCATCAGAGGTCAAACTATTCACCCTATCACAATACAGAAAAATATTAAAGTCTCACAAATAGTTTCTCCAAACAGCCTAAATCTTAGTAATTAGAATTTCTTTTTAGTAAAATCTCTCAAAAGGTTAGAATAATCCCATTACAAATCTCATTCTAATCCAAATGGTCAAAAACTTAGCGCAGTCGCTGTGTCACATTGTAAATTTCCTTACTTATTAGATGAAAACATGTCATAATTTCTTCAAAACCTCGCCCTTTTCCTACCATTTCATGGGCTATTTTACTTAGAATTTTGATTAAAAAATAGCGCTAAAGTAATCAAATTTAGAACTAGGCTGGCCATATGGTATTTTTTTAATTTAGTAGACCTGAGACACTATGTGTTCTTAAATTGTATTTTAAATATAGTGGTCAACTGTTCATAAATTCCAAATTTGATTTGTGTTATTGTGTACTATGTAGCGCTAACTATATTAATAGCGCTAGATATATTATCAATTTAGCACTAAATGCTCTAGACACTATGGAATTCAATTCCCAGCTACTATATTTAAACAGTAGTATTACGCATTTGACGCTAAATTAGGTAACTTAGCGCTACAATTATCTCAACAGAATTCTCTAAGAAATAAGAGATCCAACCACTGCGCTAAGTTTTTCACCATAATAAATGTCAGCGCATGCGCCGTTTTTTTTTATACAGTAACTGGGTGAGATTGTGGAGTGGGTTGGGCGGCAAAGGACATTTGATCTGGGTCAAGTGGGGCTGAATATTCAGTCGGTGGGACAACTTCCTCCCTTCCAACAAACACTCGATACTTCTTGGCAATGAGAGTCCAATCAGCAACCGTTTCGATTCGTTGTTGATGATGGAGTCCACTCATGGTTGATCCTAGTGGATGCAGAGGGCTTCCAGGGGTCATTGGACTCACTTGTGCCACACTCAGCCGCATTATATCAGAAACTGTCAATTTTGAGTCCGAACATATCACATTATGGATCAAATTTTAAAGATTCATTTTTTAATTTCTTAATTTTACCTCTGGGTGTTAATTTTGTCTTGTTAAAAACTGTTTTCCACCGTTGTTTTGGAGTTGGTCTACCAAATTGGAAGATATTCGGACCACGTACACCGGCAGGTGCACCTTTCCGCTCCCATTTGAGTGGATTGAAAGGTTCTGTTTGGAAAATCAAAAAAAAAATTTCATAAAACAATTCAATTTTGACCAATTGTAGGTCACCTCTCTTCTTCTTGCACTGGCGGTAGATCCAAATGACCCAGGAAGTGAATAGATTAATGGGAGATGGCGTTGCAGACGTCCTGTGCATATTCCTGATGAGTTTGGCAAGTCCGAACTTCCATTCGATGTCAGACTGAGCCTGTATTCGCTGATATGTGTCCGACATCATGGCAATGAGGAGATTGATGAGTACAATGACTGTGACAAGGAGGTAGATGGCAAAAAATATTTTGAAAAGAAACAGTGTCCATTTCGGTTGTGCCACTTCCGATTGGAGCTCTGATGCGTTTGTTTGTCCAAAAAGTGCAAAGAAAAGGAGTTCCAGCGTGTCCAGTGGAGTTATTAGAACTAAATCAAACAAGAAGTTAACAAAAACAAAATAGGGTAATCATGTCAGATATACTTACCGCCAGATGGTAGGCCCTGTGTGACCGTTTGTTTGGTGACATTGAAGTCTGACGGTCTGGGGTAGAATGGTTGGTTGAGTGAGGCCATGACCATAGAGAAACCGAACATAAAAATAGCCAAGACGGCGAGGAAACGAGCTAAATCCTTCATGAGATTCCCAATGATGATGGCCCATGGACCAAAAAGGTAATGAAATGACAAAAAATCCAAAATTTGAACAAAAGCCAGAAGAATTGCCACTGCGAAGAACTGATTCCGGAAGTAAAATACATGTCCATACCAAGACCGGCCAACAAAGTAACCAATCCCATGGACTACTACGGCGAAAATTGAAAAAATTAAAACTGCGACCTTGATCCAACCGAGTCCGGCCTTATCACTTGGGTTTGTGACCTCAGAGATGATCAGACCCATGAGCCAAGCTAGGAGTACCCATTCATGCCAGTATGGGAAGAGTCTGGTACGAAGTATTGGGTAGATAGGAGTAATGGAAGTGAGACAGAGGAGTACCATGAGGTAGATATGTGAGGTCAAATATGACATGAACTTGATTATTGGGATTTTATGGAACCGATGACCAAGGGGAAGGCTAAAAACGATCCACACTGGTGGACAAAATATGAAAACGGCAAAGAGGAGGAGGAGCTTCCAGCTTGCCCAGCTTAAGTTTCCCACCCAAAGTTCAGAAAGGTATCGTTGGACAGCTGTATGGGCGATGACTTCTTTTTGCTCATTTTCAATCAAAATGTCTAGGAATTGGACACTACGTCGGTCAACTGACCGTAGTAGCTTCCCAGCGGATTCAGGACCAGAGGCAAGTGCCAACAACTCAGCAGCCATTGACTCACAATACTTTGCTGCACCAATCAAATCCTTTGCTCGTTCCTTTTCCTAAATATTATTTAAATTATAAATAACCAATCAATAGGGCTTGTCACTTAATAGGTTCAATGAATACTCTCTTACTCTAGTAGATAAACTGGCGAGAATATTAGAGAGCTTAGCGGCAATGTCGACAGGAGCAGGAGAGGCAAGAACAAAGTCATTGATTGGCTCATTGTTGTTGTTCTTTCCACAAATTGTTAAATTGTACACAAACTTTGTACAAAAAAAAACAAGAATTAGTAAAAAAAATATTCTATCAGTATTTTCTTTTTATATAATTCTAACACCTACCTCCCTATCTTCGAGCAGTCCGTAGGAGTCGTGCTCCGTCTTCATCAGGTAACTCAATACGTGGTTATGGTTCTCTGCAGCGGCGTACCAAATAGGGTAGAGACCTTTTTTAGTCTTGGCCAATGGCGAAGCTCCGCTCTCTATGAGCAACTTTACTACATCTAAATATCCTGCTTTGGCTGCGCAGTGAAGTGGAGTCCAAGCTTCCTATAAAAAATTTTTTTTATTTTTATTTTTATTTTTCCAAAAATAGTACTTTCCTGGAAGTTTTTCTTCCAACCTTGCGTGTTACTCATACCTTATCTACCGCATCAATCTCCGCTCCTTGACCCAAGAGGATTTCTACCATAGAGTGATGCCCATAAACGGCTGCAATATGAAGTCCTGTACGACCCTCGTTGTCTTTACTCTCAAGGAGTTCGGATGACCTACTGAGAAGAAGCCCTACCACCGTTGTGTGACCACCTCGACAAGCTAGGTGGACTGCGTTGAGACCAAGGTTTGCTGAGGGAGCGTCTACTTGAACCCCTTGGGAGTTGAGGAGGAGCCGTACCACATTTTCCTCCCCTGAGTAAGCGGCGAGGTGAAGCGGTGTGAGTCCTGACTCAGTGCCCAACTCCTTAAGAAAACTTGACGCAAGGGAAATAGGAGGGTCGGATACGGTTGTAGCAGGAATATACGTCAATAGTTCTCGTACGGTTTCTACCAAATAAAATGATAAAAAAATAAGAAACTGTGGGCAGTAAACTTTTTTGGACATGCGCACCAGTCTGTCCAAAGTAGGCTGCGATATGAAGTCCAGTGAGTCCTAGTTTTCTGCTACTGAGACTTATGGCGTCAGTCTCTGAGTTACGAAGAGAGTCAATAACATTCGTGTGGCCGTTTTTTGACGCAAGATGAATTGCTGCATATCCCGCCTAAAAAAGGATTCAATGTCACTTTAAAGGTCAAATATTAAAAATTAAAACGAAGTTATAAGACTAAACCGCTTACTCTGTTCTCATCAGTGGCAGATGCGCCTGCTTCAAGAAGCGCTTTGACAAGTTCCGCATGTCCGCCTTCTGCTGCAAGTTGTAGCGCAGTTGCATCTGTACTCCGATTTCTAGCGGAAATAACACCTTGCTTGTCAAATTTCATGAGTTCTTCTAATACAGTTACTGATCCTTGCATCGCTGCCAAATGTGCGCATGTACTTCCATCCTACATAAATACATCAGAATAGGATTCTCACCTGAACTTTAACATTGAAACTTGATGAGGATGATTGTAACTTACTTTAGTTGCGCTTGAGACGAGTGCTGGTTGGCTCTTGAGAAAAAGCTTAATGGCCTCTCCATGGTTGTTCTGCGCCGCCAAATGAATTGGTTTTTGGCCTTTTTCATCATTTGCGTCAGGATTCGCTCGGAGACCCATGAGTAATCGACATACTTCGATTTGTCCAGCTTCCGCTGCTAAGTGAAGTGGTGTCTGTTTTTTCTACTCAAAGATATTAAATTAAATTGAAATTAATAGGTACAAAAATACGCATGCGTCTGACATACCAGCGTCACGACATCAACATAAGCATTATGTTCTTGTATAAGAAAGAGACAGAGTTTAGTATATCCCTTCATTGCTGCAAGATGTAATGCAGTGAACCCTGTTCTTGACTTGGCGTTAATAAAGGCTTTATGCTTCAGAAGCATTCCGCATACTTCCTACAAAAAAAAAAAACATTTTTTTAAATATTTATTAGAATGAGCGGGAAGGTTTGAAATTTTGAAATTTTTCCAACCTGATATCCATGTTCAGCTGCTAGATGGAGAGCAGTTCTGAAAATAGAAGAAAGAAAGTATTAAAAAAATCCATTATTTTATTGAAAAGTGTCAAATTAAGATGTGTCCATAAAATGACTACCTTCCATCGTTGTCAAATACGTCAACTCTTGCATTATTCTCAAGAAGTGTTCGTACAACATCCGTATGGCCCTTGTGACAGGCGATGAGAAGAGGAGACCAGCCATTGGAAGATTGCTTGTTGAGTGCTCTCTGACACTCTACTGGTGTCATCTTTGTCAACATTTCCTTCAGGATGTCATTGTTACCCTCTCGAGCACAGTAGTGGAAGACAGTCTCATGTGTCTAATTACAACCACCAAAAGTCAAAAGTGTCACAATTTCATTAAAAAAAAATAAGAGATTCCTTACATCTTTTGTTTGTTGATAGACAGAAGCGCCACCGTTGAGGAGTAACTGGGCAATTTCTCTAGCGGCATCATGAAGGTTCCTATTTGTAGATGTAGCTTCACTCAATTTAGACGCATAGTGAAGCGCAGACTCTCCTTTATTTGTAGCTGTGTTAATGTAAAGTCCCACATCTGTTTCTCCGCGCTCTTTTGAAATGTACTGCAGAAGTTCCTTGACGACACGGAGATGACCGAAACGACAAGCGAGATGAAGCGGTGTCTCACCATCCTAAAAACACATTCAAATATGAAACTTCATCAATTTTTTTTTATATTTTACCATAAAACGATAACAAATTAGTACGTGAGTTTAAAAATAGCGCCGATATAGTAGACACCAAAGAGTATATTTAATCTACTTCCGTGCGCAATAATTCAATAACTTGTTTTAATACAAATTAAGCACAAAAAATTTAACTGTGAAGAATTTCTCGCCGTTTTTTTTTAGTATCATAAGGCACTGTACCTTTGACCTGTACATGGGATCCGCGCCGTCGTTGAGTAGCAACCGAATTATGCGCAGTCGTCCAACCCGAGCAGCAACGTCTGAAAATATTATCATACAGTTGATAAATTAATATTTGAATAATTTTGTATTTGAAATTAATTTAATTTAATTATAAATAACTCAAAAAAAAAATATCATAAAAATGACTTACGTAACGGAGCTTCTCCATTTTCCATAGTAATATTTGGATCTGCGCCTGATTTTAGAAGCATTTGCGCACATTTGTCACCCTCATTGACACGAGCGGCAATATGTAGTGGTGTTTCTTGAGCTTTCCCGCCTAAAGTATATCAATTATCCTTTGTTTAAATCCTAAACAATAACACTAACAATGTTTCTTTACCTTTGATATGGACTTGTGCACCGTAACCAAGGAGTGTTTCAACAACGCCTGGTCGACCAGATTCAACGGCGATATGTAGGGCAGTGTAGTTATCCTTAAAAATAAGTACTTAAAAATTAGTGACAAATTAAAAAAAAAAATTTTTTTCTAAAAACATAATTTTGGAATAATTTAGTGCACATTTTAGCTTATAAAATTTGACTTACATTTGTCGTGGCGTCAACTTTTTCGCCTTTTTCTAACAATTTGCTAATCATGGCAGCATGTCCATGTCTCGCTGCAATATGCAAACTTCTCGCCCCACCCTATATAATTAAAATAAAAATATAAAAATTTATCATTTGTTTTAAGTCGACTAAACTTTATTTTTTAATTTAATCTTATTTAGCACAACTAATTACATAAAAATAGNTCTAAAAACATAATTTTGGAATAATTTAGTACACATTTTAGCTTATAAAATTTGACTTACATTTGTCGTGGCGTCAACTTTTTCGCCTTTTTCTAACAATTTGCTAATCATGGCAGCATGTCCGTGTCTCGCTGCAATATGCAAACTTCTCGCCCCACCCTATATAATTAAAATAAAAATATAAAAATTTAATCATTTGTTTTAAGTCGACTAAACTTTATTTTTTAATTTAATCTTATTTAGCACAACTAATTACATAAAAATAGGTGACTGATTAAAAATATTTTGTCATACTTTATTAGGCATTTGTAGTGGGACACCTTTACGAAAAAGTGCCATGGCTGTCTCAGGGTGGCCATGGAGAGACGCAATATGCATCAATGTACTCCCATCTTTTGTTCTTTCAAATACTGATACTTTAAATTTTTCTGCTAAAAGTTCGATAATTGATGTATGTCCATGTTGTGCAGCAATATGTATTGGAGTTCGATCTAACAAAATAGAAAATATTAAATGACACACCCTACCCTATTATCCTTGATTGAGTGACTTTGACCAGATACTTCTGAACAAGTTCCTACGTAGGAAATATAAGTTACAGAAAATTTTTCGCAGAAATACAAAAACTTTTCGTAATTTATTGCCAAAGTTTGTTAAAAACTTTGCTCTATAATACTCACCTTGTTTGTCAGCAATGTTTGGATTTGCTTTACACAGATAAAAGAATTTTAGCAAACTTTCTTCCCCTTCAGCTGCAGCAATGTCTACAATATAAATTAATACATTTTTGAAATACCCGCTTTCCTAACGTCTTAACAAAATGTACAATGAGCGTCAGAATAAATTACTCACGCATAGGTGTTTGTCCGTCTCCCTGTAATCAAAATTCAAAAAAAAAAAATTTTTTTTTCAAAATCCCATTGTTAGACCATTCCATTTCTTTCAATTTATTAAATATTTATTATTATTAGAAATCTTTTTTTTTAATTCAAATTTAATATCAATTATCTTACATTTTTAGCATCAACATTGGCTCCGGAGTCTACAAAAATCCGCGCAGTCTCTAAATCTCTCTTCCTAATAGCGAGGTGGAGCGCAGTGTCACTCCGTGGACCTGCTTTGATTCGCATCTGCTCATGTGCAAGATGTAAGAGAAGCTCTTGACATGCGCCTCGAGTCCCAGTCGTAAGGGCAATAAAGAGAGGGATATTTCCATCCCCATCTTTCAAAAGTCGCGCATCTTTTGGTAAGGCGCTCAAGAGGACCTTAAGAATATTTGTTGCATTCCCGCTAGGACGAGTACAAGCGAGATGGAGAGCACTTTGCTTCTTACCCTAAAGAATAGAAAATAAAATAAAATGTATAACTCATACTACGCAGACGTCGAATGTTATACAGTAATCGACGGATATAAGACCATTCGTTATAAGACCCAATTTCAAACATGTGGTTTTGAACAGCGTAATGGATTTAGCATGGGAGAATAATTCCTTATAAGACCATATTGGTTATAAGACCCAAAATTTTCACTTCAAACACAAAGATCTTATATCCGTCGACTATTGTATATTATGTCAAATCAATTTATCTAGTTTTAAAATTATTAGGTCATTTAATACAAATTTGTTATTCCATTTTTCCTGATTAATAATTCAATTTACCTGAGTGACCGCAGTAGCGTCGGCTTTCTTTAACAATAGGAACTTCACCGTCTCATCTCTTCCGAAAAGCGCTGCTACATGAAGCGGAGTTAGCGTCTCCTGCAAAAAAAAAAAAAAAATTTAAGCTTCCCAGGACACCTAAAGAGCTCCTCATCTCATAACTGTTCATCTCAACCTCATCATCCCTAATAAAATTGTATATTGGTGATGTCAGTACTAATCAAATCAAAAATTTAAATTGATGTGATAGATCTTCTGTAATCTAAACAAGTTTTTCTTATTATTTTTTGGATATAGTTTTTGATTGGTAAAAAAAAAAAGTTCAAAACTCTTTTGAGTAGAAAAAGTGATTGGTTGGGAGGGTGATATGTGTGAAAGTGCGTTATGATGATTTGTAAGAAATTGTACAAACTTTCGAGTCTTGAGTCATACAATCTTGTGATCCGGAAGTGAGCTGTGATTGGTAGATTTTGAATAAGGTTTAAAATAAAGAAAAGGAGGCTGAGGACATGAAGGGTTTCTTTTTCCTGAGGGCCTTGCGTGTGGAAGAAAAAGTTAACGATTTTCCAGATGACCCCATTCTATTGGCTTTCTCCAGAGCCACTCACCATTTTCTACGACTATTTTGAGATTTCCATCTTCAAAACTCTAACAACTTGACCTATCCAACACTACACTGACACTCACCAGACCCCACAACTATTTTAAGGAGTCTTTGAAATTTTTTAACTCAAAATTTATACAGTACTGGACATATTTTTAAACGCATGAGAACTTCCTTTTGTCAGATGTTTTTTCCTGTAAAAAGTCCGTGTTGAATAACTTGTCCAACTTTTTTTTTGAACCAAATGATATTTCTTTATAGAAGAATAATGAAAGTAGAAGTTATATTTTTTTTGAATTAGGTCATTAGGATCAAAAGGTCAAAATTATGATTTTTTGAAAATTAAATTTTTTTTTTTTAATTTAATTTTGAGACGCTCTACAACAAGCATGAGTTTCAGAATTAAGTCCTGAATTTCAATAACTCATAGCTTTTGGCTCTTTAATGCTAAATAGCCACTTGATTTAAAAAAAAAAGAATAGGCCTATAATTTCCAGTATTTTCATAAAAATATCATTTGGACAAAAAAAAAATTTTTTTTCTATAGAATAAAAAAATTGAACAAATTATTAAACGTAGACTTTCTTCAGAAAGGAGCATAGAGTAAAAGTAATTTTTTTGCTCGTTTAATAATTTATCCAGTACTGTACTATATTCTAATGTGATGATATAATATTAACTTTATTTTTTTGTGTACCACATGTGTAAATTTTCTCAATTGATGAGATATATTTCAGTAGGTTAAATAATTTAAAGTGTGTTATTTCGCAAATAAATATATATATTTTTTTAGTTTACGGTATTCTAACAAGTTGTGTATATTTTGATTCAACGACTTCTTTACTAAATATGTCCCTTGGCTTATGAATCTTACTTTTTCTATTTCCAACGAAGTTTTTTTTAAGGAAATCATAACTAAATTAACTTGTTGACACAAAAGATAAGACACACTGTATATACCCTGGAGGCATTCTATTCCCTCCTGTTGTTTGACTCTATGAATTATTCTTAACAACCTTTGAATAAACTAAAATAATCTTTAAAAAAAAACATATTTTTTTCTTTGAAACAAACGTAAAATTAAAAAATATATAATTAAAAATTGAAAAAATTTTTCCATTAGTTCAGATACTTACTTTGTTTCGTGCGTTGACGTCTGCGCCTAACTCAATTAGCCTCTCCGCCAGAGGTACTCGATTGTCTTTCACAGCGTACATCAGAGGTGTCCAACCATTCTCCTGAAATAATAATAAAAAAAATAATACCAAAATTGAAATAATCTACAGGGTAATTAATCCAATCTACCTTTATAAACCACTATTATAGTTTTCTACTATCTATTATATTAAATATTTTATAACTACGGTAGAAAAATAAATAAAGTATATATAATCCTGTATAAAGAAAATAAGTTATTCATCAACCAATATCTAAATAATGAAATTTTTTAATTAAAAATATATCCAGAAATAAACATTAATATTGAAAGTAAGAAAAAATTTAAACAAAATCCGAATGCGCCTTCCAAGATTCATCTAGTAATTTCACAATTATCACAGAAAAAAATAAAACAGAACAAAACAAAATTTTCCTTCAAATTTTCTTACATAAAATTTTTATAATACAGACTAATTAATCTTTTTTTTTGTACCCACTTTCTCTAATTTTACCGTAGCTCCTCCCAACCTATGCTCTTGCTGGCAATAAAGTATAAAAAAATAACAAAATGATTTCTAGGGTGGAAAAAACTTTAATCACCCTGTACAGTGAGTAAATAATTGGAACACGTTTCTATGTAATTGTTTACCATCTGCATGTTATTATCTCATTTGAAATTTCGTACAATTAAATTAGCCACATCCCCTCTTTCATTAACCAATCAATTACTCTCATTCTTCTCGACGTCCTTCCCACACAATTATTTTCAAACCTTACTTTGAAATCTCTACCAAATAATACAACTTTTTACAAAAAAAAAAAAAAATTTTTTTTGNATTTTTTTTTTTTGCCATTCATACTTTTCCTTTATATTTCACACTTTTTTATTTGTGCTCAATTTCAACGAAAATTATTTCGACATTTTTATGATTCTTAGTATACTTTTCCCAACCCCTTTGTCAATATCCCTAAATCACTTTCTCTCAACTTTCTCTTCGTGTACCACCTAATTTTTATGATATGACTAAACATACATTTTATAGTTGTTAAAAAAATTGTCCCTTTCACTCCATTACATATGTATTTAATTTTCTAACAAAATTCAATTGATTTGAAACCATTCACGATGGAAAAAAAAAAAAAAAATTAATATTCCCTATAGTGAAGATAAAATTAAATGTACAAGTAACCTCATCATGAGTTTATGGCTCATCATGTAATCTAATTTCTCTATGGTTTCTGATTGGTTCCCCTTAGCAACTCACCTCATCTGCAATCCCAGCAAGTGGTTTGAATTCTTCATTAGGAGGTACAAGAAGAGAGGCCTTCTCTAAGTGTCTCAAATTTTGTTCCACACCATGCCAGTCAGATTTTTGGCAAAGTACAAGGACCCTCTGTGCAAGTTCCTTAATTTTTTCTTTTTCTAATTCCTCCGGTTTCTCAATAATTTGTCCATCTTCTTTTTTACCCTCAGGCAGTACGGATGGAGGCGCATGTGGAGTAGTTTCTTTAACAATTCCTTTCTTTTTTTCAGTACCTTCAGTATGACTTTTGATACTTACTCTACTAGGACTACCCTTAGGATCTGACCCTTTCACAATACCAATTATCTTCCCTTTATCTCCACCTTTTTTACTCCCTGCTGATACAGGAACTCCTTCAACCCCATCTGATTTCAACCCGACTGTATTCACTTTTGGTTTTTTTGTTAATTGAGGATTAATTTTTGAAGATTGTAATTTTTGTGGTTCAACTAGTAGAGAAAGTTTCATTTTGTCACTTTCACCATCAGGTAATAATGATTTGTTGGCGAATGATTTTGAACCATGATCGAGTGTTGGAGTGACCAAAAGAGCTGGTAGTGGTTGAGTAGGATCAGTCAAAAGATTTGATAATCTAATTGGGGTTGTTTGAGATTTCCGTATACTTTTCACTACTTTTTCATCACTTTTGGCATCAATTTTCCCGGGTGATTCAAGAACCCGTTTTGTATTTCGTTTGAGAGACATTCTACTAACACCTCTCCCTAATTCATTTAATTCTGATTGAGAATTAGATTTATTTTTATTCAATCTTAAAGGAAATCTTTGAGTCAAAACTTTTGAAACTCTGTCACTCGTAGTAAGGTCAGTCCCAACAAGGTTCTCCATTGACTTACTTCCTTTCATTGTTGATGGAAGTAAAAGCTCATCTTTCTCTTCATCTTTTAATCCTAAAAGTTCTTCTACTTTCACTTCAGCAAGATCAGAACTAGCGGGAATTTTAAGATCAGGAGGTCTTTTTCTCTTACTAGTCTTCCGTCTAATTGATGGACCTGGTGTAGCCAATGGACTTACAGAGTTTAATACATCAACACTTGGCACTGGGACACGAGGTGATGGGATAACAATTTCAATTTCATCATGATTGGATACTTCTTGATATTCCTCAACTGGGAGTGTTAGAGTTACAACTTCATCAAAGAACACTTGGTCACTCAAATCCGCAAGGAAGCCCATTGAAGCCCGACTACTGCTCAGGAACGGGGATTCAGGAACTGGGATTTTAGATTTTGGAAAATTAAACGGCGAGGAATTCATCCTAAAGGACTTCTTCACCTGGGTCAAAGGTACTTATTTTTTTTTTTATTTTTTTTTTCTATTTTTAAAATTATTTTTTTAATTTTTAAAGGTAGAAAATGGCGCTAAGTGTGTCTCTCTAAGCTTGTAGAAAAGGAATGAGGTCAACTGGACCCAATTTCTTTACTTTTCACTTTCTCGTCAGAGTCTCTGAGATGAAGTGATTGGGTGACCCATTAAGAAAAACAACTTGCAGGCTACAAAAGACTCTTACTCGCGGGTATAATTTCTCAAAAACTTTTACTAAAAAAAAATAAAAATAATAAAGGACTTTCTCCCATGCGCTCAAAGGACTCAATGAAATCAACTCAAAGTCTTCCAAACGGATTCCTCAGACTCCAGTCAAGTGACAACTAACTAATGGGACCTGTCAAGACATAAGTGCAAACAGACAATGGACTTCCGAAAGTCATGGACATAGATACAGACACATCAGGGTCAATCAGACTTACAAGTATCATTTCTAGAAAATCTTATTCAATTTCTGTCATTTCTTACTATTCAATGGACATTGTGTAGGGAAAAAAAAAGTATTATTTTTTGAGTTGAGTTGAGTTGAGTTGAGTTGTTCCTGGATCGTTTCTTACTCATGGCTACCATTGCCATTTAAAAAACAACTTGAATAGTTTGATAACCTAAAAAAAAATTAGTTTAGTGGTAAGGGTCAATAAAATATAAGTTTAAATATAAGAATTCTTCGTCCTCACATGTCACTTTCAAGTTTTATAAGTTAGGTCAAACGTTTTTTCTCATTGGTAAAATGAATTAACACGCTGTCCTTCGTGTTGTCTCTGAAGACTGTCTTTCCCCAGACTGTTTCCATTTCAAATCTCAAACTCTGAATTGACTAACCACTTTTTGAAAAGGTATGAATATTTATTTTTTTTTGATTTTTTTTTACTAAAATTAAAATTTTTTGATTAAAAATAATATTTTTTTGACTTGTGATGACTAATTTGTAGGTATTGATTGTTATTTGTAGAGTCTGTGAGGAGGGAAATGAGTGTATTTTGTACCGTTGGATGCATGGGGATGTGACTTTTTCGTTTTTCCATTCAAAGAAATTGTGAGTAATGGGTCCTTTGCATGTCCTCCAACTCCTCATAAAAAAAAATAGAGAACCTAGCCTACTTTCTCTAGAGAAAGTCGTAGAAGTAACAACTAGAAATCACAGTACTCTATGCACACCATCTAATACATCCAACCCCTCCTGACCCACTTTGAACTTTTTAGAGGAAAATGACCCCGAATCTACCTCTTACATTTACCATCAACAGGCTAAGCACAGAGACATCTATTCTCCAAAACTTAAAACTTTCATACACAGTCAATAAAGAGGAGAAATTTTGAAAAAAAAAAAAAATTTTTTTGAATTTTTATAATTTTTCAATATTCAATCTCTTTTTTTGTTTTTTTTTAATTTATGTCTGGGAGCAAGTTTTGAAAAAAAAGATAATAATAAGTTAAGCACTAGTAAAATAAAAATAAAAATATTAAGAAATAAGTACAAGGTGTTCAATATTATTTGAGTAATCCTTTCCCCCCTCCTTTTTTTCAAAATTTGGATGGTTATTTAGCACCTGGGGCCGATCCCAGCTTGGCACTATGGAAATTTAAATCCGGATTCTAACGAGATTTTAACTCATCTTGTCGATAAACCATAAAAAGCAAATTTTAAACCAAACCATTTTTGAAACCATCCCGAAGCCAATTTTTAATCCGAATTATATTCTAATTTACTCTGCACATGACAATAGAAGTTTCAGTCCCAGAGTATAGTTGGAAAATCTAACTTAAAGCTAAAAATTTCATCCTAGTAGTAATGGTAATAAGTTTAGATTAGACAAAAGTAACCAGCTTGATTTAGATAATTTAAAAATTAAAAAAAAATTTTTACTATGCACTTTCCTTACCAAAAATTCTTACATTATTCTATTTCAGGTAGAAATTTAAATTTTTTTAGTTCGCGCCAAGAATCTAGGATTACATACAAAGCTGAAACTAAGCTTTTTCTAATCAAATCATAATTCTTGCCTGGGGGTTAAAAAAAGTTTTAGATTAAGATTAAATTAAAACCGGATTTCTTATTACGGCTGGGACTGGCCTCTGCGCACATAATTAAAGAGTTGGGAGATAAGAGTGAGCGCATGAGCAATCATAACTAAACAACTAGACACATGACTATTTCTGAGAAATCATTGAATCAATTCTTTGTCTTAAATTTTTAACCAAACCCAACAACAACCTTTTAAATTAAATCTTAAACTAAAAAAAATTTTTTTAATACTTTAGACATATTTTTTTTTTAATTCCTCTGTAACCATTGTTATTATTAAAGCTGTGAGTAATTGTGAACAATTTTTATAAAAACAAATTTTCAAGTTTACTAATTTCACTTCATAGATTTTTTTTTTTTACTTTTTCTGTAAGTAATTTGTGAACTTAAGTTCTTTCCTATCTCTCAAGTAAATTCTGATTAATTAGAAAATGTAAAAAACAACAAAAACAACCTTAACGGACTAAATAATTAGCTACACCCTGTACAAGTTAGTTAGTTTCAAGTTTCTATTATGTATCTATTTAAAAAAAAAAAAAAAAAATTTTTATTCAATTTAATCTCAACTACTACTACATAACCATCTTATTAAACTTTATGTTATAAAAATTCTGCTGCTTTGATATAATATATCAGTTGAAATATATTGAAATAAAAAAAATCCGATTATTTCTTTCAATAGTTGACTGTAACTGAGGAGGGATGTTAAAAATTTTGAATAATTATAATGTAAATTCAATTTCTCTAGTCACGTGTCGTTGTCAGATGTGACATGACTACTTTCACCTTCTCTTTATGTCCTTAAGTATTGAGAAGTACGTAGAATGAGATTTAGAAAATATAAATTTCTACAACATGATATAATTGTGCTTGACTTCTTGACAATAGAGAGATTAGAGTTCTGTGCAAATTCTTTCACTTCCGTTTTAAATAGTTTGAAAATAAATAAAAAAAAGAGAAGAGGTTATAAAAGGAAACGGAGAGGAGTGAGAATCTCTCAGTCTCTCTCTCACCTTCAAAGGAGAAAGTTTGATTTTTAGGTTGAAATTTTTTATTTTTTTTTTATCAAAAAGATGAAGATTTCGGTACAATTTCTTCCAATTCTCATCCTATTGGTTCTGGAATTTTTTGGAGCTAAATGTAAGTTGAATAGAATATAACTTCTTTTCTCATCTCATTATTATCCATAATTCTTTTCTCTTTTTATTTTATGGTAGAAAAACTTTTTCCTTTTAACTTTCCCAACTTCACACTTTTAGAATGAATCGTAAAACTGTCAGAGAGATGAATGTTGAATGAGTTCAAATAGCATCAATTTTCGTATTGTTTGGTAGGTACTTTTTTCATTTAGTGTCATCAAACTTTCTCCATAGTCAAAGCGAATGGTAAATGAAACTTTTTTTTTTTTTTTTTTCTAAACAAAGAAGAGAAAGTTAATAGGAAATTTTCTCTCCTCCTTTCTCTGTCCCTTTGATTCTGACAAGAAATGATAAAAGTGAAAAGTATATTCTATTTTCTCTTCAACAACATAACTCCAGTTGTCTAGAAAACTAAATTCTCTTTATCAAGAAATTGAAAACTTTTATAGTACACTAGTCCTCAAAATTTTAAGTTTCCAACCTCCGACATCCCGTTGAGCCAAAAGTAAAGTTTCATTCCAACTCATCACATGCCTCATACACTCAACCGCATAATTACTAAAATTAATTTTCTAAACTTACGCCCTTATGCATAGAGTAGTTTTTTTTTTGAATTCACACTTTCATCAATAACTATTGTTTAAAAAAAAAAAAAAAAAAAAAAAAAAAAATTTAAATTTTAGTAATTCATTTAATGATTTTAATCAAAAATAGTGAAAATGGAGTCAGTATTTGGAGTGTTAATCATCTTAAGTTGTCACATGAGTTAATTATTATTAATATTTTTATTTTATTTTTTTTTGTAAATTATAAAATCTTTGCTCTACTAGATCTTTGTATAACTAATTTTCTTGATTTTGAAAAAAGTAATTTTATCCAAAATACTAAAACTTTGCTACCCTGTACTAAGCCGTCTTACATTTTAATTTCACTTGGATTTTTTTATTTTCTGTCAAATTTTCTACCCTATGTTCTTTTATAATTTCTCAATGACAAAGGCACTTCTGGTAGATAAATTTTAGAGAAAAGTTAAGTATAACTCAATTGTTAATTAAATCCTTTGGAGACAAAAAAAAAACTTATACAGTAACTATATAAACCCTCTAGATGCTGGATTTTCTTTAAACTTTTACTTGTAGTATTATTACTAAAAATAATAAAAAAAAATTTTTTTTTTTTTTTGAATAAGCAATTTGAAAGAATTTTTATTTTATTTTTTATAACTTAAAGAGCCCTTTCGTTTACTTGTGAAGTGAAAGCATATAATATTACTTTTACAAGATATGATTAGCCTGAGGATATTTACAAAAAGAGAAGAAAAAATTTTTTTTGTTTTTTAATTTTATTTTTAAATTCTTTATATGTATAAGGATTGAATTGCTTGTACTCTAGGATACCTTTCTACTAGAAAAAAAAAAGTTTAAAAAAATAATAAACAATAAAGTTATAATAAATATAATTTTTACACTTTCTCCATCTTTGGATATTTCCTAACTGTAAAAGTACTCCAAATTTAGGGATATTTTTATAGAGTCTACCTGTGGGATTTAAATTGGGATCCATTTTCTATAAACTAAAAGTCTTAAGATATACAGAGTGTGATGAATTTTTATATACCTGTTTTCATCATTATTGTATTAATTTTTTTTTTTTGGTATTCATTTTTATTGAACTCAGAGAACATAAAAACGAACTTAAAAAAGTGTCAAATNTTAATTTTTTTTTTTTGGTATTCATTTTTATTGAACTCAGAGAACATAAAAACGAACTTAAAAAAGTGTCAAATTGATATTTTTTTATATTTTTTTTTGATCAAATGTAAACAAAAAAAAATAGTTAAAAGTGCTTAAAATAGAAAATGACTTTTACCGATATTGAAAAAACTCTCTAAACGCTGTATTTATTGGAAAAGGGATAGAAAAAGTATGTAGATATGTACTTTATTTGCTCATGTTATTTCTTTTAATATAATAAAAAAAACAGGACAGGGGTATTTGAATTTAGGACAAATTGGTTTTGCTTTCTTCAGAGTTTGAAGATATTCATACTGAAGGAGTATATCTTGGTGAATGGAAATGATATGACTCACTATTTCTTTTCAAAAGTGTACATGAGGTGATTTTGAGACGACAAATACACTGCTCTCTATTTTTTTTTTAAGTAGAAAAAAAAGTGTGGGAACTTCAAAAGAATCTCACCAACCAAAGTACCACTTCAAACAATATTTTCTTACCCAATTTCTACAGCTTTTTTTTTTTTTAAATTCATAGCAATGAGTGAGTCTCTTTGACATTCCCATTAAATTCATGTCTACTAAAGTTACAATTTTTTTTCTTGGAAATGAGGGATTTTGAGTTTTGAAATTCTCACGTAACATTATTTACTATGTAATACTCAAAAGACATGTTGAAACTAAAAAAAAAATATTTTTTTTTAAAATCCATTTTAACTATAACTTCATGATATTGAGCATAACGACTAATTTCATTGAGTACTTTTGCTAAATTTTCATAATTTAAATTTAGAAAAGATAGAGAAAGAATTATTAACCAAATAATATGAATTACCCTGTACACGTATTTGAAATTTAGAGTCTTGGGAGGAAATTGTGTTTGCTAAATTATTGAAACTTGTTTTCAAATTTTATATATAATTTTTTTTCTGTTGTTGTTTTTCAAATAACTCGTCACTTTTGCTCAAATGAAAAGTTTTTTATTAATTCAGAACTGAGATATGAAAATAAAATGAAAAATAAGAAAAAATTTGAAATATTACATCATTTTACAAAAAAAAAAATACTACAAAATTGTAATTTTGTTGTAAAACAATAATATAAAAATTAAAGTTCAAAACTTTAATGGAACAGAGATTATTTATTCTTTAGTAAAAGCAACATTAGAAAAGTGTGAGAAAGCAGGCTTTCCAACAATATGAAATATACGCAAAAAAAAAAACTTTCTCCCATCTTTTGACTTTCTCTTTCATCCAATTAATTCAATTAACAGTCAAGTGAAGCCTCTGGCAAATAAATTTGTCCAATTGTGTCAAGTGGGTTTTTAAGATTTAAATTTCCTTCTAAATAAGAAAATATTAATCCTCTCTTTAAACTTTCATATTAACTTAGATATTAACCCTCTGCTACCTTGTAAATTGAACAAGGTACAAATACTATTATTTATTTTTTCTTCTCACTTTTGTGTTGTTCGAATTGGATTATAATTTTTATAATTTTGTTTCTTTTTGACGAAGACAAATGGGTTTGATGGTAGTTTAATGTAATTTTAATTACTCTCCTAAATATAATAAATTGACAAGTAAAATAATAAATTATGTTTTGTTATTAGGTTCCGGAAGGGTCCAGTGTTACATTTGCGTCTGGATGACAAATGCAGTTGGTTTGTCGAAAGAAGTTGACGACTGTCGTCCAGGGAAATTAGATCCAGCTACTGTACTTTCTGACACATGTCCCCATGGTTGCTACCTCTCTATAATACATGAATACGGTAACCACACTTACCATCATCATCTCTTACTATTAAGTCTGATATTCACAAAAACACAAAGATGTCAAGTAGTAACTTAAATTGACATTCAAACAGTCTCTCTCAAGAAGAAACTGGAGAAAATAGAAGAAGGATTTTTAGGACATTTTATCATATAAATTTTTTATTATTACTAGACATTAAAATTATAATTGATCATAAATAATTTTCTCTTTTTCATCACATATCTCAGATATGTAAGGTAGTGTGGATGTGGAATAATACCTCTTGAATTTATTGCCCCTTGTCAAACTCACAACTCCAGGGTTTCTTAACCGGTTAGACAGGATAATCCGGGTGTTATTGGACAAAAGTCTGGATTCTCTCTCCATCCTACCCACTCCATCTCAGCTTCATAAATTAACATCAAAAATTAAAACCACAAGCATATAGAGTGTAATAGATCTAAAACTTTCCATCATTTTCATTCACTTATCAAAATAAATTAAATACATTATGAAAGAAAGTATATTTTTCTTTCATTTGGATACAAAAAACGATAGTGAAAAAGTGGAAAGACTTATACTGTTTGAAAGAATGACCAAACTGTTCCATAGTTTTGAAAAGAAGAAGAAGAATAAAAAAAATGCAATGTATGTGATGATAGAGTTTGCGCTAAGGAGTCCTAACCTTGCTAAACAAATAAGAAACTAAGGTATATAGAAACGTGAGATTGAGATGAGAATAGAGAATGAATTACCCGCTTCATGGGGTCTTCCAGTCTACCAGATTTATAATAGAAGAGAAAATGGAGAAAGTTTACGAATCTCACCAATGGAGAAGAAAGTTGAGAAAATTTCTAAAAATGTGATAAAAGTGAGGAAGTGTCCGAAATCCAATTTTCCTTTTTGATCTTTTTATCTAGAAAAAGAATTGATTCTCAAGTACACTCCTACTCTCATCAATAAATCCTTCTAATCCTACTGTAAAGGATTCAAACAATAGACAAAAGGATTAGTACTACTCAACTAGAAAGTACTTTGTTCAGACTCATTCCAATGCAATTCTACGTCTCAACAACCAATCAAAACTCTTTATTAAAAGATCAAGGTCAATACCCAGTAATAATATGAGTCCAATAAACCCAGTCATGTTTTTACCGGTGGAATTTATATTATTTATAATTCCGTCTTCTTTTATTAGAGTTCTGCTTCAACTATGGAAAAATTTTTTTTTTTGATAATTGAAACTTTTCCAACCCAAATCCTCTCTTTTCAATTCTCTCTGTCTACCCTTTTATATATTTTTGGATTAGGAGGCCTTCTCTTTATAATGTCATTGGAGTAGGTTTATTGTTAAAAATTTCTCTTTTAATTAGAAATGGAGTTAAATTTCTTGTCATTTGTTTTTGTCAAGCTTCTACTCATTCTAGAGAAAGCAAAAAGGTGGAATTAATCAATGAAGATGGTCTTCAAATGGATATTTGAAAATCTTGAAAATAGGGTTTGAAGTATCGACTTATCGACATCATAAATCTATACAAGAAAACATGATTCCATTCCTATCCATTTTGTATATTTTCAGTTTTAGTCAATTTATTTAGCATATATAGTGTTAAATTTTTTTTTGTATTGTTTTAATAATATATGTTATAATATTATTCTTATTATTATAAAATTTGATAGAACCGGAACGTAATATGACAAGACAGATCACACAGTCGAGTAACTGTACGGATAAGGCCCTGTACCATATGAATATGACGATGACACTGACTACTAGGAAATGCTCTGAAAAACCTGTGACAAGAGACCATTGTCATGTAAGTACCCTCCAGAACTTACCTAGAGGTATCTATATTCACTCCGGGTCCAAACATACCGAGCATACTCAAGCAAAACCCAAAACTTATTTCTTATTCAGTAAGGGGGTTGAGAAAATACTGCTTACCTAAACCTTAAGGTAAGCTAGGTTACCTCTTGGCTGTGTAGTCGGTGAGAAAAGTGTATGGAAGGAGTTCACGTCATACAAGTAAGTCATTTGTGTATGGGTTGTGAGTGGAAGATGTGGGGTTGTGGGATTTGTAGAATTTTTTTTCATTCTCTTTATTACAAAAAAAAATATCTATAATCCTTAACTTTTAAAATATACTAATCAATTTGAAAGTTTTAGTAATAATTGATCAATGGTTTTGTGGAGTCGAATTAATCGTTAGAGGTAAGGATCTATTCGGTTAATATTTTATACTATTAATTTAACTAAAAATTTTGAAGATCAAACTGAAAGGAATCATTTAGGTAAACCAAGAAGTTTGAGTAGATCAAGTCACTTGTTCTACTCAAAATTATGTTGACCTGACTGATTCCTTTCTCCTAAAATGTCACAATTTACTTTTTCGCAAAATATTAAATACTAATTGTATTCAACATTCGCTAATTGATTTGGAAGTAATTTGAGTAAACTCCGGTACCTGCCGTGACAACACCAAATTACTTACCTATCAATCTACACAAAGACCTAACCTTTGACGTCCAGTAACTCATGGCCTATTCATCAGTGCTTCTTGTTCTTTTGAATGTTCTGTTGAAGTATCGCTTTTGTGTTTTGTGTTGTGCTGTTGCCACAGCAAATTCTTGCTGTCTAGTTGACTCACAACACTAACAATTACTACATAACGGTGATAATAGTTACTCACCGATCAATGATACGGTGATAATGATCAATTCCGCAGTTGAAACTTATTGTTTACTAAAACAGTAGAACTAAAATAGTTTAACTAATACTCAGTAACCCTGCTCAAGAGCAGGGGAACTTTTTCGGGTGTATTTGAAGGTTTAGGTAAGTTTCTATGCCTGTTTTCTTTTTAGAGCATTAACTTTGTCAAAACCTAGGGTTGTTAACCCCAAACAAACCTCAAAAAGTTGGGTATGTTGGGTAAGTTGAGAGGGTCTGTTGACTTCTTTCTAACTCTCGTCCTGAATAAGGTTTTCACAAACCCGGAGAAGTCACCTTCAACAGATTCCGGGTTTCTTCCCTAAGGTTTGTTAGTGAATTGGTCGCCAGGTATTTTACTTTTCAAAATATACCGGGTGTAATGGATACTATTCAGTCATTGGTTATGTAAATCTTTTAATTNATACCGGGTGTAATGGATACTATTCAGTCATTGGTTATGTAAATCTTTTAATTCCCTAATTCAAAAAGTTGAGCTTTAGGCGGTGACAGATGACAAAGTGAGACTCAACTTATCAATTTTATGAAATATACCTTTGGGCATAAATTTAAGGGAATCAGTCCTTACAGTATCAAAAACTAACTTACTCATAGATAAAGTTTTTTTTCTTCTTGGAAATGAGAGTATGGAGAGGACAGGTATATTTATATTTAAGCGCTTTCACTTTCTACTATAATACCCTCAAGAGTATTAGTGCTTTCTTTGGGCTACTTAAATATAAATAATATTCTATGTAGCGAAAGGATTTAGGTGTCTGAGATAGTAAATCTCTTTGACATAATTTATGCAAGACTTCCAACTTAAATTAATTACTTTCTTCCTAACATGTTATGCTATTTAATTCTTGTTTATTTGAGAAAGCTTTTTGACTCTAATATACAGTGCGCTTCAGATTCTTAAGAACGCTCCAAGCTATTTCTTCCCCCGTNAAAAAAAATTTTTTTTTGCCTATGTAATATTCTTAAGGACGGTGCTTTCCCCAATATAGAGCATGGGACAAAAGTAGTTTTCAGCGTTCTTAAGAATCTGGGGCACACTGTATATATAAATATGTATATATAATTTAACTTACTGTATGATACAGAGTAACAGAGAGTAAAAAATTACTATATCACCATTTCCATTGAAATGATATAAAGTGACCAATGCATAATCAGAGAAATCATAAAGGTGAAGTTAACCAACCAAAATTATTAAATTAAAATCATAAGAAGAAGTAAAAATATTGAAAGAACGAATCCATCTCTCTGAATTCTCTTGTAATAACTTTATAAAGTGTAGTAAAGAAAATTAATTTCATTCAATCAATCAATCTTATTAAAAGGTTAGTGAAAGAAATTGAGTTTCTGTTGAACCTCGTAAAGTAATACTCCTTAAGCATTATTCATCATGTCTAGAAACCACGCCTTCTATTCTCATTTCTTACCTATATCGTCACACTTACTGTCACCATATCCAGAGTTAAGCTGGATCCAGAGTCTGTGACTTTCCCTTTCCTTGCCCATGCCTTCGACAAATATCTCGATCCAAACTTTCTCCTTTCGTACTCACCGCGTTACCAGGGGAATCTNCTTCGACAAATATCTCGATCCAAACTTTCTCCTTTCGTACTCACCGCGTTACCAGGGGAATCTGATAGGCACAAGATGTGAAAACAAAACATCCATAGTTTCCTTTTTCACTTCTTTTCCTTGATCTTCTTGCCTTGCTCAACTTAAAGTAGAACCGAGTTCTACTTTTGTAAGAGGAAAGGCGAGGGAAAACAGGTTGACCTCACAAACTAGACTTGATTCACAGCAACTAGTCCATTGAAAATAGTGCGCATGTACTGAATCTTCTATCTTTATCTCCGGANTGATAGGCACAAGATGTGAAAACAAAACATCCATAGTTTCCTTTTTCACTTCTTTTCCTTGATCTTCTTGCCTTCCTCAACTTAAAGTAGAACCGAGTTCTACTTTTGTAAGAGGAAAGGCGAGGGAAAACAGTTTGACCTCACAAAATAGACTTGATTCACAGCAACTAGTCCATTGAAAATAGTGCGCATGTACTGAATCTTCTATCTTTATCTCCGGATGACGTAAGAGTATATATATATATATTTTAATATCTTGTTTTTAATATTTACCACCTTTCAAGATTTTTAGGCAAAAGAATTCATGATTCATAGTTACTCACTTCAAATTAAAAAAATAACAAAAGCTGAAACTAGAGTTGCCTTTCCCCCATCGTGCTTCGAGGAAAGTGCGGTACAATTCAAAACATTCAGTACCTATTTGAATGGAGTTGCCTTGGAAAAAACTGATTGTGTCATTGAAATATTTTAACCACACCGCACTTTCCTCGAAGCACGGTCGGGGAAAGGCAAGTATAGATCCAGCTAGTGAGAAAGGAAAGGGAAAGTCATAGTCAAGAAACATGGATAAAGTTTGGATGCCATCGAGGGATGACTTGAGCACCTCATGGTAACAGAAAGAAAAGTGAAAGGCAACTCTAGTCCAAGCTTTACAGAGAAAGTATGGTTGAATGTGTGAAAAAATGTGTCAGATTCGAAACCAATGGGAAGTTGAATAATTAATGGTTTTAGTGACATTAAAAATAGAGCAAACTAGTAACATACATCTTAAATTTTTACTATTAATTTTTTTCACCTCTTCGAAGTCTCACATGGTTTAAAGAAATAGAAAATAGGAAATAGATAGAAAAAAAATTTTTTTTTTGACAGTACCTAAAAATGTTAGACACTCTGTATATTGAGCCATCACAACCAGGCATTATGGCCTACGTGGTAGAAGATTTTTTGTTTGAAAAAAAAAAACAAAAAAAAAATTTTTTTTTATGGGCGTCATGAGTCCATAAATTATACTACTTTGACTAATAATTCAAAGCTAACTTATGAGCTACATATTAATAAATTATTAATAAAAATTTAATTGTTAGTATATTAATACTGTAACACTTATATAATCTTGAGTCACATTAGTATATAAAATAAAGACTAGAATTAGTAAAATAAAAAATAATTTCCATAATTATCTCGCACTTACAGACAGACATTAGGAATGAGATGAATATCATCGATTCTAAGGTTCGCGGGTAATAATTTTAAGCGCAGGCGCTGGAATTGGTTCTTTGTGTCAGAATAAAAGTGATTTAATATTTAAAATTCAATAAGTTATAACTTATATAAAAGTAGAAAGGAAGCAATTTGATTGAAAAAAAAAAAAATTTTCTTGAGGCATACAAACGGACTTCCGGTACTTTTTAACTTCCGATTAGCCAATGATGAGAGAAATTGTTGGTGATTGATTATGAATAATTGAATCCTGACGAGCGGATATATTATCAGAATTCTGTCTGTACATAACTGAATTCTCTCAAAATTTTTTAGATTGCCACTATGGCTGGTTTCCGGAGTGAAGAGAGATTCTGCTATTCAAACTATTGTAATGGAGAAAGTAGCGGAGTCTCCATACATACACATACTCTACACTCTCTTCTCATCTTTCTCTTCATTTTCAAATTTATCCCGCTTCCATGTGGATCAAATCCGCGTGAAAATTACTCAAATCATGTAAGAAGGGATGAAATTTTGAGGTATTAGAAAATATATTTTGCAGTATGGTTTAAAAATTTTGAAACTGATATAAATTCATCTTTAGGAGACGAAGTAGAGCAACTTTTATATTTACGACGATCCTGCAAGTTGCGCGGTTTGTCCACTAGATGATTTAAATGATTTGAATTTAAAATTGGCGCTACTTTCCATTTGGTTCAAATGATTTGAAACTTTCCACAACATGTTTTCTGTTGCCTTACAATTTTTATTAAATTTTTTTTTTTTTTTTTTAATTTTTTTTTATTACAAAATATTCCACTTTCAATAAGGATGTGCCAAAGAAATTCAAATATTTAAATTAAATTTAATAAAATTCGAATAAATACGTTTGAATAATCAAATCTAATCCGTTGAATTTGAATTTTTTAAATTTCATAAAAATTTTCATTTCTATTGACAGTCCTGATTTAAAAAAAAAACCATTCAATAAAATTTCTACAATATAATAAAATTAAAAAAATTTTATTTTTATTTATATGTTTTGAATTTCAGATGAAAAATGCATTCTACATTCGCAAGAAAATAACAGAAGCTGACAATGCAGAAACTACGGAATTGCAAAAATTGACTACAATTTGAATGTAAATTTTATTTCTACTCATGCTCCTCATTACTTACTGTATACTCATCTTCAATTGGTAGATTTCTAAAATTCAAACGTAAGAATGTATTAAATTAATCAAAAGTACTTTTAGTAGCCTATATTACATCTTATATAGTTGTGTTTAAATTATCTTAAATGTTAGTTAATATTTAATTCTATAATTTGTAAATGAGATGTTGTATACTTAATTGAATAAAATCAGAGAAATTGGAAAAGTAAAGTTTTGAATAATAATTTTTTTTTTGATTAATAAATACAGTCCTACTCAAACTTTTAGATCCCTTGTTTCACAACCATTACTAAACACTTATAATATGAGACTAAATAAAGTTATATTAATAGGTTTTCTATCATTAATCCTATTTTTTCAGTTGATAATNTGATTAATAAATACAGTCCTACTCAAACTTTTAGATCCCTTGTTTCACAACCATTACTAAAAACTTATAATATGAGACTAAATAAAGTTATATTAATAGGTTTTCTATCATTAATCCTATTTTTTCAGTTGATAATGAATTAAATTTAAATCCATCATACCAAAAATCAAGAATAATTATTAAAAAAATAAAATTCATCCAGCTTAAAAATTAACGTTTTCTGAGAAGTAATTGACCTAATTTTTTTTTTTAATTTCAGCGACAAAATAAGACTAAAATAGATCTTAAAATCTTTTAAGATTCTCGTATACCTAGATTATAAGAATAAAATAAGCTGGAGCTTCAAACTAGTTTCCAACCCTCCAATCTTTCTTTATAATGTATGTATGATGTTTTTCTCTGTCAGATTTCAGCATTTGTATAATATATACATAACAAGAATGCTGAAGAGAATTTGTTAAAATTATGGTGTCAGAATGGGTTAGAATAAATTAAAAATTGAGTGGGTGGAGCTCTAAAGCTCAGGGCTATTTGATTTAACAGTACTCTTATTGGTAGAAGGAGCCGATCAATCAGTATTAATTTCTGAAAATGAAAAATTTTATTGTTTGTTTATCGATTTATAAACAAACATCAACAATCGGTACCTATATCATAAGAATTCCTTTTGGCTGGAACCTAGATGGGCAGTACATTTATTAGTAATTCCCCTAACCGTGACAGTATGACACGGTAGAATCCAACGAAAAAAATATATATATACATTTTTTTTCGTACCTTCAGCCATAAAAATAAGAAATTGAGTAGAAAGAAAAAGTAGTGAAAGATGGGATGAAAAAACCTTGGACACCATGTATTCACTTCAAAAAAAAAAAAAAAAAAAAAAAATTACAAAAGTGAAGTGTGAAGTCTTCTCTGGATCACCCTGTAGCCTTGTAGAAGCCTTTTTATTGACAGTTTATCTTCTCCTAGTTGAAAAAGTTTATTTCAAAAAAAAAAAATAATATTATTATTACTGAGTAGTTGACGACATAAAGAGTTCGTAAGTGATTAAAATTGGATGTAACGGAGAAAGTGACCGTAAGTAAAGTATTTCTTGATTCCCTACAAAAGAAATTTCTCAAACAAGAGTCTTGTAGAAGAATATGGAGAAAGATTTCTAAGAAATTTCTACCAAATTTAATGAGAAGTGACGAGAGATTATTTTGCTAATGGATTCAAGCCTCTTCATCAAGGTACTGCTAGACGTTCTATTTTCAGGAAAAGTACCTTTTTGACTCTTGGATAGTAAATTATCTCAAATACATCTCCCTAGACAATGAATTCGTTGTCAGGGTAAAGAAGTTGTTGCTATGGAAAACTAGAGACAATCTATCTAATCCATTGCAGTAGTTTTCAAATTTTTTTTAACACAAACACTTTCCTCGTTAGTTGAAACTTGATTTTATAGTAACAGAAAGAAGAAGAAAAAAAAGTGTTGTTTTTTTACTTTCTTTCTTTTTTTTCCTTTTTTTATTTCAATTCTTATACGAATAGAATCTATCTTCAAATACGAAAAGATTTTATTACAACTGATGAGTTGAGAATTTTTGGCAACAATGGTATACCATAGACCATAGCTAATAGTAGTTTTGGCAACAGTGCATCATCGTATCGGTATGAAAAAAAAAAAAAAAAAAAACTTAAACATCCGATTTAGAAATTCTTTTACGAACTTATTAGTTCAAACCCTGAAGCCATGTATTTGAAACGAAAAGATGAAAAATTCGTCTTGATTTCCATTATTACAAAAATAAAAAAAAAAAAGCTAAAATTTGATTTCTCGGATCTGATTTTTTTTTTTTTTTTTTTTTTGAAATATATGTTATATAATAAAACTTTCTTTTAACTTTTACCCTTCGTCACCTAAGGTTTTTCTAACATTCAAGTACAAGGTTATCTTGGTATCTTGGGTTTTTTTTTTTTTTTTTTTTTAGTTTTCTTGTTAAGCTCCAAACTTCGAAACATATATTTATATCCCATAATTCAAAATGGGATTTGTTAGGTAGAAGTTTAAATATACATACTTAACAAAATTTTTGACCACACTCTTTCACCAACTTTATCTAAAAACTAATGGAAAATATAGGTGAAAAGATGAATTTAAAAAAATATGAAGTTAAGAGAGTATATTTCATTTATATTCTACTCTTGTTATTGTTACTTGTTGAATGATTGAATTAGTATTTTATACAAGCTTTACACTTGAATTTTTTATTTGAAAAAAAAAAAAGAAAAACAATAGAAAAAGAAGCGGATTCAACTAATTGCCCCTAGCTGTTTGAAAAAAGAGTGAGTTTGATAAAGAGTCAAAAGTTTGATTAGCCTTGTACATGGTCCTTATTTTGTATGGAAATCTTTTCTTTTAAACTTAATTTCACTAACTTTCTAGTCAAAAAAGTTTTTACAGATTTTGCTAATTAATAAGAGCAACCAAACTTTTGAATCTTGATGAAATTAAGTTTCTCAAGACATTATACTTACATAGTTAGAAAGAATTAATTGACTGAGAGTAAATTTTAATTCTAAACTTTAGAAATAAAATCCGTTAGTTTAAATAAATAAATAAATAAAATTATACCCAGAGAAAAGAATTATTGGATAAATCAATACTTAATTTTATAATTTTTAAATTAAAAATAAGTAAATAATGCAAAAACAAATTTTTTTTTTAAAGTTAAATCCTCTTCTCATTTTCTTATAGTAGTACTTTTTATCTCATTATTTTGAGCCTGACTCAAAACAAAAAAGTACTACAGGTAGTTGATTGAAAAAAAAAAATTTAATGAAATTTTAATGAAAAAATAAAAAAAATTTTTTTTTCAGATTTTTTCTTTCTATCTTGTAAGGTAGGTTATTTTTTCCTTCTTTGTATATCCTTTTTTGACATCATTTCATAGCTAAAGGAGATATAAAATGATACTAAACTCTAATAGTTGTTTCGAAATGTTATCATCTTTCAATACACTAAAAATAAAAAGAACATAATAGAGAATCGTCAAGTTGAAATTTGAGTCAAAGAAGGTTCCTTAAAAAAAATTTTATATTGGAAAAATACGAGGAGAAAGTTTAAGAGGATTTGAGTCTAGGGCAAATAATGGTCTTGTTATAAAAACCCCCGCAGAAAGAGGATTCAAAAAAAAATTAAAAAAAATAAATAAAAAAAAAAAATAAAAAATACAGGACTACGCAAAATTTTGAATCTTGGTTAAAATTCATTCTCTTTAAAAAGCTAACTAAAAAGTAGTTTATTAGTGAGAGCGGGTAATTTCAAATGTGAAGGTAAGTTAGCATTACTAAACGGAAGGTTTTCTAAAAAAAAAAATCATTTCCAAATGAGTATTAGATAGAATAATAAAAATAAAATTGAATTTCAAATCCAAGTGTATGTATTGGTTTGAGTATTTTTTTTTTNTATTAGATAGAATAATAAAAATAAAATTGAATTTCAAATCCAAGTGTATGTATTGGTTTGAGTATTTTTTTTTTAATTTAACCTTCCCGCCCATGTCTATTAACTTTGAGAAGAGGTACTTTTGGTTACTTTGATACNATTTTTTTTTTAATTTAACCTTCCCGCCCATGTCTATTAACTTTGAGAAGAGGTACTTTTGGTTACTTTGATACTTTTGAGAAAAGTAGGTGAAAGAAGGGGTAAAAAAATTTGGTGAGTCCAATGTACTATAATGCTCAAACTTTTCTTAAAGGATTTTCTTTGACAAGAAGAAAGTAGTTGGTAATTTAAACTAACATCAACGTCAACAATGATCAAAGGTAAAGAATTGAGTGAGGTTAATTTATTTCACTATTTTTTTACTTTTCAAATTATACAATGATTTTCGTTTATGTGAAATGATTTCTTCTGTTTCTTCAGTCTGGTTATGATGTTTACTGTCGGTCGATTACATAGTTAGTGTATATCAACGGTCGACCTAAGAAAATATGACAGCAATCACAAATTAAAACAAACTAATTCTTATACAGGGTGTATTAAATATTTGGGTAATGATAAAAGCTTTTTTTCATTTTTCATCTTTTTTTTTTATTCCGTAGTTAACAAAATTTTAATTTGACATAGGGTGAAAATCAACGAAAATGATACCGCGGAAAATTGTAAACGCAAAAAAAAAATNAAAATTTTAATTTGACATAGGGTGAAAATCAACGAAAATGATACCGCGGAAAATTGTAAACGCAAAAAAAAAATAAAAATAGTCTAGGGTATATCCCTATAGTAATATAGTCAACCAGGTAATATAGTCTACTGGAATAACATGAATCAAATTTTGTGTATTTAATTGAAACATTACTAACAAGCAACTTAATTTACTGTAAAAAAANAAAATTTTAATTTGACATAGGGTGAAAATCAACGAAAATGATACCGCGGAAAATTGTAAACGCAAAAAAAAAATTAAAATAGTCTAGGGTATATCCCTATAGTAATATAGTCAACCAGGTAATATAGTCTACTAGAATAACATGAATCAAATTTTGTGTATTTAATTGAAACATTACTAACAAGCAACTTAATTTACTGTAAAAAAAAAAACTTTCAAATTCCAAAAAAAAAGTTTCTAATTAACTTAATATTTTTTAGCTCCATTGTTCTTAAAATTTCAGAGGTATCGTTTTCTTCATCAATATGTCAAACGTCTATAAAAAAAATTTTTTTATACAGGGTGATTAATGTTTTTTTTGCACCCTAGAAACCATGACGTCTTTTTTTTTAATACCTCACATGATCAAAAATACCACTATTTAATACTATTTTGCCAACAATAGCATAGGTTGTGAGGAGCTACGATAAAATTAGATAAAGTGGGTGCAAAAAAGATTAATGACTCTGTATATAAATATACAGTGTATTCAAATAAGAAAGAGAAAATTTGAAAGTAGAATTTTTAAAACTCTCACAAATTATACACTTCTGACATTTTTTATCCTAAGAAGAATTAACTAAACTTTCGTAGCAGCGATTTTCAGTAACTTGAGGAGTTCATAGTGTGTGAAAAAGTGTAACATTCCAATTAAATTTAAATTTTTTGTAAAATCATTTCTCAAAAATTTCCCCTTTCTTATTTGAACGCACTGTATTATATAAAAATTTGATTGATCTTTTGAAATTTAAATTTTGTATACATTCTCTATACTATTTTCTTGTTCGTTCATTATTTAAAACTTATTACAAGAGACTTGGTGAAAGTAAGGAATATGGATACCCAAAAATTAAAAATACCCTGTAAAAGGGAATAGAAACGATTTTGAAAGAACAGGATAAGAATAGTAAATTAGTGTCATAAGGGTTAACATTCCATATACTAAACCAAAAAAAAAATTTTTAGATTCTTTATACCAAAAATAACTTCTAGATTTTTTTCAATCGAATTGTTACAACTAAAGTCTATAAATTAACTTTTGATACAAAGGATCCATTTTTTTTTGGTAGTTATAACTTAGATTATTGTCGTGAATGAACTTACGCATTTCTATAATATAAGGGTACTTTGGTGTACCATACTCATCAAATTTCTTCCCTGTATTCGGTGGTGGTTTAAGATTTCGAACACGTGAGCAATAAAAAAATCTATTAATATTTGGAATCCCACGTTTTTTTCTTGTAAGGAATCGACTCTTGAGTTTCTTCTTACGAACTTCATCCATATGACAAATCTCTCGATCAACCAAAAGTCCATATTCACGAACATCTGCTTTCCATTTACGAATCTCCCAACTTTCTGTCCTTACAATGTAGTCCGATAGATTGTTAGTACTAGAGTCATCCATTTCATCCTCCTGTTCAAACCAAAAGAAAAAAAAAATAACCAATCAAAACCCAATAATTTTATTCATTAAAAAACCATTCATTATTTGGATATTGAGGGTAATCTGTTTAATAAAGAGAATGAATGTTCTTACAGAATCCGTCTGGATGATTGTCCTTACTTCTTCGATGACATGAGGGAGGTGATGATGAACAAATACTTTAACCCCATAAGGTGCCCTACGAAGATGAATGTCATCTTCATCAGTAAAATCAAAATGGTAACGACTGATGAGAAAAAACCCGCAAACGTAAGAATGTGCAACCCAATAGAGTTGGAAAGTAATGTCATAGTACTGGTGAAGAGCAGCTTGAAATTTGATGATCCTATCTTTGGCATAATATAATTGTTCATAATCATCTGTCTCCCATTTGTAACATAAACCTCCAGTTTCATTATCTTCTCGTGTTGTACAGATCTTTTGGAATTCTATTGCTGAATGTTTCTTCTTGATGTCATAAATCAAAAATTGTCCAGCATAAAACTTCCAGTAGTTGAAACCAGGATTCTAAAATAAAATATAAAAATTATTAATTAATTATTAGAATTTTCAAATAAAATTTAAAAAAATTATTTATAATAACTAAATGTAAATTGAGTTTACTTTATAGAAGTTGTATCGATTCGTCCAGTTGATATGTTGTACTTTCTGGATTGGTAGTTGAATTGAACCATTATTTGTACCATTGCCCTGTCCCACTGTTGTACCATTGCCCTGTCCTACTGTCGTACCATTGAGATTGGTTGTATTAACAGTACCTTGTCCCTTTACACCCTTCTCTAAGGCAACCATGAAAGAGAAGACGAGGAGTTGACTGAGCATGCGTAGATGACACATATTTCCTACAAAAAATAAATATATTTGATTACACTGTTACTTACAAATGGATTTATAAATTGAACAAAATAAATCAGGTCAAAAATATAAAAATAAGATGAGTTTTTAACTAAGAAAACGAGATCAAAGTAAATATTTTGAATAATCACAAACACCTAACCTTACACATCATAAGTTTTCCTCAGTTTCCCATGGAAACGTTTTTATTGATGATTGGTTATTATGAATGATTCTACAGAACTACAGTAGTCGTAAACTTGATTTACGTAATAATAATAATTATTATTGAAAATGGTAAAGTATCGAAACGTAATAATTAACAACAGTGCGCAGAATGGAAACAGAGTTAACATTCTAATAATTATGAAAATTACTTATTTTTTAGAAATTTGCGTCATTTTTGGAATTGGGATAAGAAATTCGATTTTCTTCCCGCTTGAAAAGCTCATGGTCATTATTTTAGGTTGGTTTTTTTNTGGAATTGGGATAAGAAATTCGATTTTCTTCCCGCTTGAAAAGCTCATGGTCATTATTTTAGGTTGGTTTTTTTTCTTTTCTTCTTCTTCTTCTTCTACAAAATCAACTACGATAACTAATAATATGTCATAAGATGAAAAGNTTTTTTTCTTTTCTTCTTCTTCTTCTTCTACAAAATCAACTACGATAACTAATAATATGTCATAAGATGAAAAGGTCCCAGAAACAATTAAAAAGATAAGATAAATAGTAAATAGTAAATAAGTAATAGTAGTGGTAAGAATTAGCTAATTTCCCAATACTGTCAATATGAATTCTTCCAGAAACACTTGGAAAATGTTCTTTACTTTTAAATCTTTTCTTTTCAATAATTGTAAAAATATTTTTTTTTTACCATATGTACTGTCATGTAAATTTGAATAACAAACTTGAAAAAATGGTCATGATTAATTTGGTAACGACTCTCAGTAACACCAGTAAGATGAAGGGAAGAAATGGAAATATTCTGAAGCGTTATTTTGGAAATATTACCATTACCTACCATTTTAAATTTAAGTTATAGGGAGTTGTCATAAAATAATAAAATTTTTAGTTCATTGACCTTTGTCAGTCTGTGAAATATTATGTAAGAAAAATTATTTGTTCTCTTCATAAAGAAATTGATAAAAAGTATTGAAATCATGTAAAATAAAAAGGAAATAAGTTGAAATAAAGTTAAAAATAAATATGATTTTGTGACAGATGTTGAAATAGGGTCAAATCAGTACATTTTTTTTCTGATGGAAAAAAGTTAAGGATAGGGAGGAGTAGGGATTGATTCATCTTATCTTTAGACACCATTTTGGACTTAACACTTATTAGACTTATAGAAATGAACTATTTGTTTTGTACATTATTAGTAGCAACACCTCCTTCCGGAGTGGTTTCAAATTTAGCTTATACTTAGTCATAATTAACAATCCCAAACAGTTAACTTTTGAGTCTGTTGGGTAGGAAAGAAGTGAGGGATGCTGATTCTTGTACTCGTGATGAGGAAACACTTGAGTGGAACTTCCAAAAACTTTTGCGACCGTGTTTTTGTGAGTTTTTAACTAGATACGTGGTTTGTAGGTGAGGGTTACGTGGAAAGTTTGAATGTCAGTCTCCGTGCAGTCCCGCTCCATCACTTGACGATGGAGGGGGTTAGGCTCAGTTGGGTTTTGTGAAGGAGGTAAATGATCAGAAGTTTCAAAATTTACTCCCGATCCTACCTCTGACGTATGTAAGGTATAGGATGTTGAGTCGTAGAAAGAGGGAGGAGAGCTCGTGAGATTGTTTTGAGAGGGAGTTGCATTGGAGACAGAAGGGAGGATTGGTTGTGAAGACGGTGAAGTCGTAGCTCCTTTACATTTCCCGCTTCCATTCTCTTTGTTCTTTTTACTGGATGTACGACGGACAAGACGGCGATCTTTTTCTTTACTCGATGATCGTCGGACGAGTTGTTTTAGTGACTCAGCACTTGAACTGAACAGACTCCCGGGTCCTATTACAAAAAAAAAATTTAATAATTAAAATAAAATAATATAGTAACACTTAACACAATTATAACTAATATTTTTTTTTTTACTTTTCTGTTGTTCAAAAATTCACATTTTTTTTGTACAAATTACACAGTACGTTCGATGAGTATGTATACTACCAGGTTTTAGAACATCAGAGATTACATNTAACTTTCTGTTGTTCAAAAATTCACATTTTTTTGTACAAATTACACAGTACGTTCGATGAGTATGTATACTACCAGGTTTTAGAACATCAGAGATTACATTACGTTGGTAATATAATTCATTGAGTCGTCATATATTACCAACTTAACCATTTTCTCAAGATTATTCTCTTGCAGAAGTAATGTGTGTTTTTAAACAAAAAAAAAAATTGAATCCTATGTACAGAAATGCGACTTTAATTCTGAAATAACTTGTAAACTATTCAGTCTGTCCAAAGCTGGCGGAATTGAAATGGTAAACTAATCAACTTCATTAAAACATTCTCAGAACTTCAAAATGTTTTCACGAAATTAATGGCGGATTAACTCTGAGCGTTAACATGGACAATTACACAGTTTGAAAAAAAAAAGATGATTTATAGCAGACATGAATGAAAGATGTGTGACGATGGGTTTGTCATTTAGATCAGCTAATAAAGTAAGACATTATTACATAGACAAGACACTTTTTTTCGTTCAAGGTATCATTTTAATTTGTTTAAAAAAAATCGTTGAGATGTTTTAAAAAAATTTTGGCAAAAAATAACAGGCCACATGAGCCTCAATTACAGTCTGGAGCCAATTCTACCAAACATGAGATAGACGAAGCCCCAACGGATTGCAAAAAAAAAATAACGAAAATTCGCATCGTGAATCATAATGATTCTCCAAATCTGTCATCTTTTTTTTTTACCCATCTCATCTCAGCACTTTTAGTACCGATGTCATTCTAGTGTTGAAATAAGATGGGAAAGAGAGGAAGGAGGTGGCTGAGGTTTGAAGCTATGCCTGTCCACCAATGTATATATTGAAGAAATGATTCAACTGTATCTTTCCCAACTCTTAGATTCCATAATTTGTATTTCCCTGAATTTTCTCCTTTCCAAGAGCATTGTTGTTTCGGACCTGATCTGTTGGCAGAAGGCTCCTCTCTTAGAATGTAGAATTGATTAGAAGAGGATGGATCCTGGACGAGGCTTTTGGAACCAGGGGACGGAGACAAGAACCACTCCGACCGTGTCCGCATCCTCGCCGCTTGTCTCTCGTGCACCTGAAACCAGCCAATCACAGTCACACCTCAACTTACAGTACAAAAGCACTCAGCAACACTCAACACAACACAAACAAAGCAATCATACTCACATGCACAGCACGAAGAGTTACTGTTAACCTGCTCAATTTCAAATACTACTTCCAGACCTTATTAGTTAGTTTTGTGATAAAAAAAAAGTCACACCAAATTCATAGCTTAAATTGCAATTAGATTACCGCAGCAGTAAGCGCTCAAGAGACAGACTGGACTAGTTCGGTTAGGCCACACTGAGGACAATGACCTAAAGAACGCCCTTTGTTATTACCCAACTCAATCCACGCAATCCTTTGAAATCGCTTGAACATGCGTATAAGTGGAGATGTCATGCAATGAAAAGTGAAAAAGAAATCCATTTTCAGATTTGAATATTATGCAAAACGAAGAAAGCGGACATTGGATTGATGAAAAAGGCTGAACGGACAAAACCTAAAAAAAATTTTTTTGTTTTTTTTTGTTATAATGAAATTTTGAAATATTTAATTAATTTCTATGCTTCGTTTCATAAGATTCAATGCATTGAAAATTTCTCAAAAACTACTTCTGAGACATAGAATTGTAAAAAATAAGTAAATAAATAAATTTAGATTTAGTAGCGCTGTTGGCACATTTCAAATTTTATTTTAATTTCTAAATTTTTAGTGTAATAACGTTAATTTTTTGTTGCCCGTTCCGTCTTTTGTTTTTTTTATTTATGTACACATGCGTGAGCCGTACCTGCGGAAGAAATGTGAGACTCTTTGTGCTCTCGGCGTAACGGTTTACAGATTTGAGCTCGTCTAGCGTCATATGTAAATTACTAGCAGTCCTAGTTGCCTCTTCTATCGTGTCCTTTGGAAAGAGAAACGGAAGGTAACCTGTAGTCACGCTCATGCGCTCGTTGCGCACACCAATTCACTCAAACCTACTAACGACTAATTCCCTATCATCTACGATAAACCTTTGAAATGTTGTTCCTACCCTCAACTCACGTCCATTTACAACTACATGGCTCCAAGTTTTACTTTCAATATTCTTACCAAACTTAACAAAACTGTTGAAATCAAATTTGAGTAAAAAAAATTCTGCAAAATTTGACAAGGTGAATAATTGGTCAAAAACAAAATGAACAAAGAATGATTTTTATCAATTTAGCAAGTACTCTGAGATCATTCTAATAAACTCGAAAAATGAAAAATGAAAAATGAAAAATGAAAAATGAAAAATGAAAAATGAAAAATGAAAAATGAAAAATGAANTTGAAATCAAATTTGAGTAAAAAAAATTCTGCAAAATTTGACAAGGTGAATAATTGGTCAAAAACAAAATGAACGAAAAAAGAATGATTTTTATCAATTTAGCAAGTACTCTGAGATCATTCTAATAAACTCAGAAATGAAAAATGAAAAATGAAAAATGAAAAATGAAAAATGAAAAATGAAAAATGAAAAAATGAAAAAATTTCAACTGAACCAAGAAAAGCCTACTAGCCGTTTGGACGTGAGTTTTCAAGAATGTGTATATAAAGATAAAGTGGGCCTGCGCATGACTATAGTGGTACCTTGAAGAGTCCGTTGTCCTCTAGACTAATGGAGAGTCGAGTATAGCTCTCTAGCAGATTTGTCTCTGGAATGATCGTGAGGGAGGAGCTAGGTTCAGAGTCCTCCACTTCTAGTCCTTCAGATACTTTCATCAGCTCAGGCGTTGATTGGCTTTCCTCTTGCTGAGACATTGCTACAACAGAATTGACAAAAAAAAATTTAATAGAATTTAAATTTAAAAACAAATTTTCCATTTATGCACGCTCTAATATATCCATTCAATCCTTCATGCATACAATCACAAAAAGCACGGCCTTGTTGCAAAAAACCTAGACCAACCTTTATAAAAACAAAAATTAAAAAAAAAAAAAAGTTTTTCTTTTTCTTTCTCCTAACTACATCGCAGTGGTTAAAGTTAAAGAGGTGGACAAATCTAAACAATTGATAGGAAAACTTAAGTCCTAATATTTAAAAAAATTAGGTTACACCCTGTAAAACATATAAGTATGAGAGATTTGTGCGAACATAGCAAGCTTTCGATAAATTCTGTATGGAGGAGGAGTTTGTTAGCGGAATAGTTGTCCATGCAGAAGTACAGGGTGAATAGGGGAGGTGAATTACATTTGTCGCTGCAGCAGGCAGTTTCTGGAAGAATTGAATTTTCACCTGCAAGATTGAATTTGAGGCCCCATCTCTCCGACTCAACCTGCAACCACGTTTTCTCTGCCTCCAGAGACATGAGTCCTAGATTTAATTCCATTGGCCAAACATAAGAAAATATTAGTTCACTCACTAAAACAAAAACTAACTCCCCTCAACTTTAAACTTCATTCCTCCAAAACCTATCTTATATTTCAATTAAAATAACTCTAAATCCCCTACCATAAGTCATATTCTACATCCATATTGTAAAACAAAACTTACGAGAAACAAGGCCATCTGGTGGATATCTAAAACTGAAGATCCAGTCTTCCTCTACTTTGAGAATCCGTCCAGTAATCCTCGCGTAGTACTCATAGTTATCACGACCAAACAAATTACTCACACCGAAGTTCTCGATCAGAAATTTCATTATCTTTGTAGCTACCTGTCAAAGATAATAAAAAAAAAAGAATTTAATAATTTAGTACTTCATTCAATCTCCAAGCTTGACCACACTTCCCCATAAATTATAACAATACTAAAATAAGCCAGCGCGCCACTAATGCTCAAGCTAAGGTAAGGGTTTCGTTAAAACTGGATAAAAATTCCTATTAATATTTTTTATACTATACAAAAAGTGAGATCAGACAGGTAGCTGCCTAGATAAAATTTATAAACTAGTATTTACTAAATGTTGATTTTGCTAAAGAGGTTTTGAAAAAAAAAAAAAAATAAATAACACTCCAACATGTCAAAGTCGTCTCTGATACCTTTCAATTACTCTCGCTGCCTTACTCCAACCACTGAAAAACTTCCTTTGAAAAGGACAAAACACAAACATCAGTAAACAAGCAACAAATATAAACAAATAGAAAATAAATCTTAGAATTCATTTGAATCCTCTAAAAATTTATAATCAATCAATTCCACTAAGGTCATTTACCTATAAATGAATCAACAAAGATATTACTTAACTTGACTAGAAAGCCCGTGAAATCATAGGTTACAATGCACTACAAAGAATTTGAACAATAGAATTTTAAATTGCAAAAAAAAAAAAAAAAAAAAATCTACTGAATCAAAGAATAGTGAAATATTGGCACGCCACATGACGACGAAGCAATAAAAATTACGTCTCTGCTAAATTTTCATTTTTGCTTACTCTGCATCATACCGACTCTCAAATTGCTTTGGTCACTACTTATAAACATTTTAATAAAAAAAAAAAATTTTTTTTTTGTAAAGTTCATAAATAACTAAACTTACGTCAATTTCGGCCTGAAGGAAATTTGAGTCGAGAGGCAACAAAGAAATGAAAAAAAAAAAGAGACCAATTTATTCGGACCAAAATTAGTAGCTTAAGCGTTCTTATTAATTACTCTCTCGACTTGTTGTTTCACTTATTGAAAACTTGCGCCTGCGCATTGGCATTTCAATCAATTCTTACATATTTATTTATTATAAACGAAATGGCGAAAAAATGAAGAGTGTATGAGATTAACTCTGCAACCAAATGAAACGCAGAAGAAAAGTTAAGAGTTTTTAGAAGAAATTAGCAATTTGAAGAAAGTTTTACTACAAAGGCATGCAGAAGTATGATTTAAGAAAACAACTGTTTTCCTCTATCATTTCATTTCACAGAAAATTACACCAAAACTCATAACATTTATGGATTCCTATTATTATTTTTTTTTACTAAAACTTTAGCAAAGTTTTTACCTATTCCAACATTTGGACTAAAAAAATTTTGTTCTACCGAGTTATTCAATAAGAATAGCCCAAGCAAAATTAAAAAAAAAATCAAATCCTTTAATCAACAATTTTAATATTTATATTTCTTTGCTTTTTTTTTCTCAATATTTTATGAGCATCTTTAGTAAAAGACTTGGTAAAACCTGTTTCTTCTAAAATTATTTAGAAATAACCTACACAGGTCCTTCTTCATTAGAAGTTTTTTTCAAAAAAAAAAAAAAAAAAAAAAAACAATTTACAAACCAAAAATTTGACATGATATACAAAAAATAGAAGTAGATAGAGATATTAGTCTAGTTCGAGTCTACCTTGTATCGTAAGACGTCCTCCATTTTTGCAGTCTTTCCATCGGATACACAACTCTGAAAGAAGGAAGGGGCAACACTTACACCCAGAGCTTCAACCTAAAAATAATAATTAGACATAAATTTAAAAATTATATCAATCCATTTAAGTTAGCTCAATTAATAATTTATTTTTTTTATATACCGTCATTCCAGTTTGTGAGCGTTCAGCATTGGATGCAATAACTCGGAAAGTCCCAAAGAGCAAAACTATGAGCCTCTGCGTCGTCACCGGCAGTGAAGATATTAATCTTTATAAAAGCATAACAAAAAAAAAAAAAAAAAATGAAAGTCAACTTGATCTTTTATAATAATTCCATATCTTAGTCGTTTGATTGGTTGAGCGTGTCTCACGAGTGAATGTGGTCCCTCTGCTCCTCAACGGTGCCCGTCTCTATCATATGAAAGAGTTCCTGCTCGGCTCCCCTACCGAAGATACCATCCGGAACTTTCCGGAGGAATTTCTTAAGGACGGAAGCAATCGTATAGACGGAGTAATTGTCGATGTTCACAAGACGTCCATTTTGTAAAAAATGGATAAGTTTCTTTACATTCCCTTGATGACCCGGTGCTCGAAACACATCCTTCTTATAAGGAGCTTCTTTATTCAGTTTCAAGATTAACACCTGCGCACAAAGAAACAAAAAAAAAAAAAAAATTTTTAGAATACCCTGAATCTCAAATAATTATCCCAAACTATTAGACTGACTACTAGTACTCTATCAACTACTCTAAAAGGTTGTTATTTTCCACAACTTAAAAAAAAAAAAAAAAAAAAAAAAATTTTCTCTTTGGTTAGACCAAAGCTTAACAAATTTCAACAAAGGACGAAAGAACACAGTGACCTTAAGCCTCAATAAAAATTGATAATAATTTCTGTTCATGAGATGTGAAACAATAAATTTGAGTAATATGGTCTCGTCGTGAGAGGTGTGTCCTTCTCACCATACTTGACACATCAATATTTGGTTTGGTGGACATGGACGACAGTGTTAGATACAAAAAACTTTTAACATTATCTTAGAAAGAAAAAAAAATTAACAATGGAAACCACAAACAAACGTTTCATTCCCAATTTTTTACACTTCTCTTCCCTTCAACTACTTTTTTTTAGTAAGATCTTCAATTTCCATAGAATAGAATCTAAACCATCATCTAAAGGAATCTTTTTGATATCCAAAAAAAAAAAAAAAAAAAAAAAAAAAAAANCTCAAGTTTTCCTTTTCAATTGAAAAGATTTAGTTTCCATAGTCCCCATCATTACTTACAAACAACAACGCCTACACTTTTTGACTTCCTCCACGTGGAGAAACTCCGGAAGAAAGGATAGGAGTGAAAATGCCTAAAACTAATCCACTTTCACACAAACTTCTCTCACAGTTTCTTATTCTTAATTCTTTTAGACGTTTACATCAACAAACAGGAAAATCATTTCCCTAAACACTCAAACAGGACGAAGTTTATGACTCTTCTGCCCAAAAAAAAAATATATTTCCTGGACATAAAAATTATATTAAATTCAAAGGGTGAAACGAGTTCAGTAGATTCAAAATTAAAAAAAAAAAAAAAGAAAAAAAAAATTTTTTTTTGTTATTAACATAAAGAATAATTTTGATTATTTCACATCTCTTCTTTGCAGATGTGTTAGATATATCTTAAATTTTCATTAAAACACTACTACTACATAGTCCGAGACTTCATCTGTTGAATATGAAATATGAAACCAAGTTGTACTTTTTTAGTTGAACAGTGATAGGATAGGATGGTTCATTATCAATTTATGTCAATCAGTTCAAGACTCTGAAAATCTCTATTTTTTTATCTATTCCTCTTAAACCCCGCCTCACAAAAAAAAAATCAAAATATTACATTTCGAGTTTCTATTTTTAGACAACGGACAAAAGGCTTCTCATCAAGAGATCAATCCCTAACAAAACACATGGATCTCAACAGGCTAATTTTAGACACATGTCCCAACTCAAACATCAGACATATGCACCTACTTTTTTTTTTTTAATATATTGGTAAATTAAAATTGAAAATGATTTCACCACTATGACCTCTACAGCTTAAGTAAGTAAAAAAATTTTTTAATAAAAATAAACTTTTACGTAACAGGATTCAAACTGACATTTAAGACATTACGTAAACTCTTAACTCTCTTTCAACTAAAATATACCAAATTTTTGACAACAGGACATTAGTGAAGATGGAAGGAGAAAAGAATTGAATAATTTATCCCTAACAATAGTATCAAGTTGTGTAAGTCCCATTTTGATAAAAACAATGTGAAAAATTACTATATCATTGTTTTTGGTTTTAAAAGATATATCTAGACAAAATGAGGAGATGGACTTCTGATTCTAAATGATAAGGGAAGAGGGTTTGGGAATTAATGTTGAGGAAAGATGAGAATATAAGGGGAAATGATTCCACGTGGAGACAAACTTTCTGTTCAAACCAAACCACCTTTAATATTTTTATGCCTCTCACGCACTTTCTATTCTCCGCCCTCACACAACACGACAAAATCATTTTAAATGGAACACCTCATAAATCCCGTAGAACTCACCTCCAGCTGGAAAAGTTCAAAGGTTTACTTCTTTATATATAATATATTATATATTTTTTTTTGGAAATTTTTTACAATTATTAAGAAATTTTATAGACATTTTATTACAATAAACCTGGGATAAGTCGAACATTGAGGAATCGGAAAATTTTATTTGTGGTAGCCGAGCTAAAACTCACGGGATATGCGTATCGAGACGTAACAAAAAATGTTTGTCTTAACCGATGTTCGTCTTAGGCGAAGTTTACTGTAATTGAAAAGTAAAGAAATTCTACTGACAAACCATTTATCTAAACNCGATGTTCGTCTTAGGCGAAGTTTACTGTAATTGAAAAGTAAAGAAATTCTACTGACAAACCATTTATCTAAACTCAAGACTGAAACGTTTTTGTGTTGATTTTGGAAATTTTCTAAATAAACTCATGTATTTTTTTCTTTATAATTTTAGAAACAGTCTTAAAAGCTTTTTAATTTTTTCGTTAAATGTAGGTACAAACATAGCAAAAAAAAAATTCAACTGAAATACTAAAAGTTATTTTCCAACCCCTATGCTAAAGTTAAAGTGGTAGCGAATAAATCTTTGTATTTGATAACCCTAGTGCCAAAGAACTAAAGGATAAGAACATGGACAAATTTCGACATAATCAAATCAACTACGTATAAGTAACAGAAACAAGGACAGCATTGATAGAGTTAATCAAAACAAAAATAAATTAAATTGTTCCAATTGGAAAGTTGTATTTTAGCATATCACTTTGCAAAAAAAAAAAATAATAAATAAATAAAATAACTCACCAGTAGTGGGCCTGGAATGTCATTTTTGAATACTTCTTCCAATGGTACTCCAAATTTTACTCTGAAATAAAAAAAAAATTGCTTTTGTATTTTAACTTTTCTAACGAAAATTAACTATTCTATGCTGTTATGAATTCGTAGATCTTACAGCAATATCACTCATGCTAATACATAAATATGAAATGTTAGCCAATTGTATTTTTCTTTCAATACATTTCCCTCAACAATCTGAAACATGTAACAAAAACGTATTACAAATATTCTTTTCTTTTTAAACTTAAAAAATTCGTAAACTTAAAAAAAAAAATTTTTTTTTTTAAATAATTTTCGTCTCCCGGGAGCAGGAGAGTTTAACCTAAGTTAAAAAAAAAATTTCCTTTATGCGAAAATTAGAAACATCTGGAGTTGATTAGCCATTTGTCTGTTTTGGACAAGTCATTTTTTCGATAGGTCAGGAAAATTTGACCCAATTTCACTCCTACTCAAATTGACGTAGAACCAATAACCAATGAGAAGACGAGGATGTCTCTCACACCTGCCAAAAATGAATATCTCCTTCCTACGCCAGATAAGTTGAATAATGATTTCCTCAACTTTCTCCTTTGCCACGTGTTCCTACTTTCTCTCACTAAACGAGCAGAGACTCATCAGAGTCACACCCACATACTAAAAAATACAATTATACATATCAAAGAAACAGATATTGGCTTCAATTCCCACAGCTAATCATCAGGCTTACAGACATATCGTCTGGAGTAAGTCTAGCGAATGATTCTTACCTAGTTTACAAAACAAAATTCACAAAAAAAAAAAAAAAAAATTTTTTTCTTTTGCACTAAAATTTTAGCGAAAATAAAACAAAATGCTTTTTTTGCTAAAAGTAAATTTTGTTCCAAAACAATAATATATTACAAAATTAACATAATGTTACTTTTCTTATGTTAAATTTGTTATTATCAAAAAAACTTTATATTCATTTTCACAATACATTTATTTGTGATTTACACTGTAGATACAAAGTTTTGACATTAGAAAAGAGAGAGTCAGATATACACCAGACGTAGGGAACCACACAGCACAGCAGCGCGACAATTTTTCCGCACCAACTTTAAACTTTCGATAAAGAAAAAATATAACAACAAAAAAAAAAAAAAAACGTCATGCAATAGAGAAGATACGATAATGTTTTCTATACTTGAAGAAACCATTCTAAAATGAATGAATTTCATTTGAGAAGAGGACTAGACAATGGCGTATTTCATTGTAAAATTCCAGTGANTCATTTTCACAAATACCTTTATTTGTGATTTACACTGTAGGTACAAAGTTTTGACATTAGAAAAGAAATACCTTGATTTGTGATTTACACTGTAGGTACAAAGTTTTGACATTAGAAAAGAAATACCTTTATTTGTGATTTACACTGTAGGTACAAAGTTTTGACATTAGAAAAGAAATACCTTTATTTGTGATTTACACTGTAGGTACAAAGTTTTGACATTAGAAAAGAGAGAGTCACATACACACCAGACGTAGGGAACCACACAGCACAGCAGCGCGACAATTTTTCCTCACCAACTTTAAACTTTCGATAAAGAAAAAATATAACAACAAAAAAAAAAAACGTCATGCAATAGAGAAGATACGATAATGTTTTCTATACTTGAAGAAAANATACGATAATGTTTTCTATACTTGAAGAAAACATTCTAAAATGAATGAATTTCATTTGAGAAGAGGACTAGACAATGGCGTATTTCATTGTAAAATTCCAGTGAAATCTCTTATTATTACTCGACTCCTGAGAACGGGATATGCGTCAGAAATAAATGAATGTTTCCAATTCCATTTGAAGTGTTTAGAGTAAATGTAGTTCTCATAAATGTTGGAGTTGACGAGACTGTGAGATAAAACAATAGAATAATGAAAATGAGAAAGACAACGGAAGATAGGATCATATTTACAGATAATCAAGTTGAAGAATAGCTTCCGAAATAGGAGAATAATATACGTAGTTGAAAGTAATATGAAAATTGGGATTTAAGAAAATCCAATGATCAATTACTAATCGACATCCAATTATACACACAAATGACTCAGGATCTTATAATTACATTCATTTACTTCATTCTCTAAAGTTTACAAAGGAAATTAGCTTTTAGAATAAGTGAAAAGCTTCAAAAATTAAAAAGTTTAGAAAAGTTTATAAATTTTACTCTAGATTTTGTAGAGTAAATTAAATAGTTAATAATACAAACGAATATTTATATAATATTTATAATATACAGGTTTATCCAAACTATTTTACCTCCCTTGTCGTAGCCGCATGATTTTCAAACAGTAATTCATAATTTATAAAGTAGATATTACGATTTGCCTATCAAAAATTTCCTATTACTCAATTACCTCAAGAATAGTTAGTTTTACTCTCCAAAATTTATTACTATTTTGAATTAATTTCAGAAATTGATAAATCACTATAAAAAAAGTCAAAATGCTACAACAGTGGGTAAAACAAACTTTGGATAAACCTGTATTACTTATGAAACTCACAGATTTTGATCTAATGATGGAAAAACAACAAGTAGTAAACAAATGTAAATTATATCGAAAACATTAGAACTTTGTCATTTCTTATCCCATGCAGAAAATTGACAAGGAAATTAACTTAGATGAAATTTCTAACTGCACATTGCCTAATAAACCACTGTGACGAAGAAGATGATGTTGACCTGAAAGTAGAGCAACTGATTAAGGGAAGAAATTAGGGAATCACGCATCCTACCAATTGAGCTTATTTACTACTCCACTACAGTTAATTTTCTATCCATTCACACTACTAACAAAAGTTCCAGAAAAAAAAAATAAATAAAAAATACAGTAGTTGACGGACATAAGATCACTAATTTTTAAATCACTAAAATTCGTCTTACAGCCATTGTTACGTTTCTTTTACAAAGAATATTCGTCAAGCTCATAAAAATTTAATAGGATTGATCTCTAAGAGAATTTAAGAATGACATGTGTAAATAAATATTCTTTGGTATAAAACCAATCAAATCTAATAAACAAATTTGACATTTGATATTTGACATTAAGAGAAGACAATTGAGAATTTTGAATAAGAAAAATATGGTTTTATATAACTTATCAATAATTGTTCGCCTACACTAAATTAATCTCATGAAATATTTGAAAAATTGATTCATAGTTTAATATCCGTTGACTACTGTATTAGCAACCACTTCGCAGAAAAGCTATTACTGTATATAATCAGTGACGAGAAAGGAAATTGGCGTAGTACTAAGCAACGAGCATCATAAGAATTAGGATTAGAATTTTGCAATATTATTTTCTAAGTCTGCACCAGATATCCCTGAATATGACATCCTAATCAAATGGGAACAAAAATGATAAATTATTCATTCTTAAACTATTTCGAGACTCGGCAAAATTTGAACGTCTATCTTATATAATGAAATAGAAGAAGAAGAAAAAAAAATGGGTTCAAATCGCAAAACTTCCATGAAATGAAATTGAACCTTGTAATTTAAACAATGGTTTATAAGAAATAATTCATTGTTTAAAAAATTTTTAAATACTATTCAAAGACAGAGAATGATGAAATAAAGTGATGTTTGATTGATTTTCATATCAGTGTCAGTAAATTCAACTTTGTCAGTAACTTCATTGAAATGAAATTAACATTGTTGGGAGTTGGAATGATGTAATGATGAGTCTCTCATGCTCCACATAACACAGACATGCACATGATTCATTTAATTAAAGTAACAGCGGTTGGAAGAATGAGGAGAATGAAGAGTCTAACAAGTTGTCCATTCTATCAAAATGTCAGGATGACCAATTGATTATAATCAATCGGACAAGAGAGGAGTTATAATATGTAAAGTTGAGTCATATGGAAAACAATAATTAATTGGAGCACCAATATTCTCATTATTGGTGAATCCCTCCCTCATCATTTCTAAATTCCAATAAGATTATCTCATAAATAAATAATTAAAAAATTAAATGATAATAAATCATAAATTATTTAAATTTGATTCAAATTTAACCTTGCAATTTGATATTTTCCAGTATCCGGAGTGAAGAAACCGCTTCCGCAATCACAGAGATGGAAATTATAATCAGCGAAACTGTCCTGAGGTGACGGTGACATGGTGGTCGGATGACCTGTCAAATGACCTACGTTTGCCGCCGTGATGATAAAATTATGTACCAAAAGTCCTTCTCGTTCTTTAAGTTATAACACCACCAACTCATAACTAGACATGTCTATTCCAATTTCCAATAACAACTACTAATTCATTTCTACAAATTTAACTTACAAAAACTTAAATTTAAAATTACTGACTTTCAATGACTAACTACAATTATACCAAATTAGTAATTAACTTAGGGTTTTTTTTTGTCATTTTTGATCAAAAGTTTCGCCGCCTTGAACCATGTGTGATGATAGACTTGGTGTGAAAAATAAGGAAAATTGATCCCTTGGATGGTGGTTGTAGGACTCAAACTCAACCTATTCACACTCACAACACACTCACACACACACACAACTACTAATACTGAATTTAGTAAACTTTGAAACATGTTTGTTGTTTTTCCCATACATGTTGTTACAAAGTACAGGGGGTAAGGGTGGTAGTGGTTGTGTTGGGATTTGCCTTATTTTCATTCCTTTCCTACTCGATTTTTAAAATGAGGAGGGTGGAGAAAAATTTACAATTTGAATCAGAGCGCGGATATTTTAGACTTTTTTTCAATACTTTTTGATGGAAAATTATTTTCATTAAAAAAAAATTTTTTTTTTGTATTTGATAAGTATTTGATTAAAATTTAAAATTAATTTTTTAAGCAGGACTGAAAAGTAGGACTTAGTATTAAAGAATTAATTTACTAAAGGCAATGGCTAAAAAATTATTAGAATTATATTGTAAATTAAATTTTTTTTTTTTTAATTTAATTTAATTTAATTTTGAAACACGGATTTTAAACTTTATTCCTATTGTCTTACAAGTCTCTGCCGAAATATTAACGAAAAAAATAAATATTAATTAAATATAAAAAATATTAACTATTTAATAAACCAAGAAAAAAAAGAAATTTTTCTTTTTCTTTCTACTATTTGAAAATAGTAAATTCTATTTTGGAACACATACATTATTTCTACTTTTGTACATTTTATTTATTTAATTTTCAGAAAAGTTATTTTAATGTAATGAAACAAAAAATGAACAAGATACAGGGTTATTAAATTGCTAAGGAGGACAAATAAATTGAGTCCAATTATTATTATGTATTATTAAAGTGGTCGAGTTTGAAGACATGGACTACTCCTTTATTGGAAATTTTTATGAAAAAGGATTAAAATGATGTTCCTGAGTCATAATCATCATGAAGAAAAAAGCAAAGCTTTACCAAAAAGCAAAAACAACAAAATCAACCATATAATCTCATATTAGAAACAAGATTTACTGGTTGTGTTGTGGTTACTGATCAATAGAGACCAAAAAGTTCTTGCCATTGAGAATCAATTTATCATAGTTTGGATAATGATAAATTATTTAATCGAATTTCTAATACAGCTATGTCAGCAGTCATGAACATAAATAATTGATAAAATTCTTTCTTTTTTTGCAATACAAAAATTTTTTATATAAATTGTATTTATTTACACGNCATAAATAATTGATAAAATTCTTTCTTTTTTTGCAATACAAAAATTTTTTATATAAATTGTATTTATTTACACGTATGTAAGGTATTTTCAATGGATCCTTAGGATTTAATAACTAAAATTCAAAAAAAAAAAAAATTATTTTCGATTATGTGTTCTGATAAATAATTTATATTATATATCATTTATAATTATGAAATTATTAAATTGCATAATTGTCCGAAGTATGATTACAGAAAACTAATATTGGGGGAGGAAAATTATATTATCTATTATAAATTAAACTTTATTTATGTTTATATAATATATTTTCTAATAATTTATTTGATATGTACAAACAATTATCAAATATAAATATTAGACTCCCAAGTTAAAATTTGGTCTCAACAATATGTTATAATATATGGAACTTGATAATTATAGTGATAAAAATCGATTGAATTTATCTTGACGCATATAATCTACTCAACAAATTACGATACTAAATCCTTATAAATATATAAATTAACCTAACCATTGAATTTTGAAAAAAAATTAATTCTGAAATTAGTCACCAGAATATAAAAATTACACAAGAGTGAGATATAAAATTAGCATATCTTCGTTATCATCACGCGAACCATAAGGTTGTAAATTACCTCTATGATAAGATAAATATTGCGTATCGAATCACATGTTGAATCATTGAAACTAATTGACAAATACAAGACTAATCGGTAATTATCATAAATTATTCATTGTTTGAACCGGCAACAATGCAATCACATTTTGGAGCAAATTTAAATAAAAAAAAAAAAAATTTTTTTTTTCTTTATGTATAAATTTGCAAAAAAAAAAGTTTGACAATGAAAGAGTTAATCTAATAAATGGAATTGTAAATCTCTGCGAAATAAATTTCATTGTATGGGAATAATCGTAGAGGTCATGCAATCACACAATATGAACTCACGAAATAAAATTCAATTGACCAAAACGAATAATTAAGGGTGGAGGGCATACTTCCCACATTAACAAAATAACCCTCCAACTTCAAAAAAAAAAATAAAAAAAATTACATATTGTCCATTGTTGTCCTCGGCTTCGGTCTGATGAACTCATTTCCACGTTCCCTTTGAGAAAGAAAAGAATAAAAAGAGAAAAGGAGGCCATTTGTTTTGTTATTATTTTTTTTACAGGTGGAAGTCCACGTCTATTATTCCCTCGAGTTTAAGACAGTTGTCATAATTTACTATTTTTTTTATCTCATTAACCAAAGGAAACGATGAGCCGAGCAGGATTCTAATCCATCCTATTTCCAATCATTTATTATTAGTTATTTCTTCTGTAATTTAGGAAATGCTGCGCAATTTTTCAAATATTCAATTTCGTGTGGTTCCGGGAGCGTTTAGGGATGGGAAGTTGTGATTAAAGTTAAAATTAAAGTTGTGAAAATTCTGGTATAAAAACGTTCCGGTTTTAAAGGTTTTTAGATATTAAATCGAGTTAATAAATTTACAAATGTGAAATTAAGAAAATAAATAGCAAGTCCCAGATAGATGTGAAAAAAATTTTTTTTTGAAATTTTGTCTTTTCGAAATCGGTGATTTCGCTCAACTCGTTACGAAAAGTGCGGAACTTTTGCCATGAGGGGAGGTAAATTATAAATTTCAAAATTCTGATTCCTCCATTTCTATTTGTTTCACTAAATTTATAAAATGTGATGGAGGGAAATTTTAAATTGAAATAAATGTTTATACACAACTAATTTAAAAAAAAATAAAAAAAATAATGAGACTAACATAATCTGCATTAGAAACATGAGTAAGTGCATATAAAATAAAAATAAGGACTAGATTAAAATAAATAAGTGTGTAACATTATTTCATAATTTGAAAGTCCCGCATAATCTTTTTTTCCCCCCAATAAAACTCTTACACCATTTTTCTACTCTTTTTATGTCGTAGTCACTAGACTTTAAACTTTGAATTTAGTCATTTCAGTAAAATTATTTAAAAATATGATTACTTCTTAATAATTGATAAAGCCAAAGTCTTATTAATTAATAAATTTGAACATTTTAATTATAATAAAAAAAAATTAGTAGTTGAAGAGTTAAAATTTTTGTTTCTACGACACAATAGACAAGGATAGTAAAAGAAAGATGGTATCCCTGTACTTGAGAAACTCAAATATTCATTGGTGGTTATAATAGAAGATGAGTCTGGCAGTATAGGATAATGGAGAATTTAGGTCATTTATTGTTTAAATAACCCACCCAAATTAAAAAAAAAAAAATTTTTTTTCTTTTAAAATGAAAGTTTGGAAGATGAGTGAGACAAGTTCTGTTTCTTGTCCATAAGTTTTGTTTAAGTTAAGTTAGGACTTGTAATTTGGAAAGCTAAGGTCGATTTGGGTCAACAGGATACTTATTTTGAAACAACAATGGGAGCAGTAGTAGTGGAGGCGAGGTTTTATAAAAACTAAACATTATTTATCATTTTCAGAAGAAAAACAAATGAAAAAGAAATGAAAAAGTGAAATTGGTCCTTCATATGAGTAAGAAAATAAGCCTTTATGAGAGGACCCTTATAAGTTTAAACACTCTAAACATAAACATAATGTCCTAATTTAGTAACAATTAACAATTATCAATGAGCATGAATTCAACAATTAAACTCCACCTAGTTTATTTAAAAAAATATATAACAATACCCAGAAGTTGAGATTTAATAATAAGGAAAGGGTGTTTTGAGTATTATTTCCTAATTCCTACTGACTAAACTTTAAAACTCACAAGTGAGGTAATTTTTTAACTCTCAACATACCGGATGTATTGTGTACCAAAAATGTACAAAAATGTACAAAAAAAAAAAAAACACCCTTTCCACTCATTTTTTCTCAAATGTTAATTATACCAAAGACTACATTGCAAATGGGGAGCATTGGAATTGGGGATGGTTTTTTTTATTTTTGGTCCTACAGTACAAGTTTAAAAAAATTATTCCATTCATTCTTCACTTTAAAAAAAAAAATAAGATAAAGTTACTTGGCACCAGCGCTCAAAAATACAAAAAAAAAAAAAAAAAAAAAAACAAAAAAAAAATTTAGTGGATTGTAAAGTGGGTTAACGAAAAGTGAGGATTATAATCCACATTATAAAATTTTTATAGTTTACCTTATGTACTTTAGCCCTTATATAAATTAATTTATAATAAAATATAACTAAACTAATTGAACCCATCTTTCACCAGTTTTCTCTAAAATTAGGATCACAAAGTTAATGTTAGTAGACAGTTAAATAAGTAAGACATTACTTCAACAATAGTGAAGTTAGCTCATAGAATTTCATTTCTAGATAATCATAATTTGAATGTTCTTTCTCTCTTTAAAAACCAAGTGGACTTAATTAAACGCGCGAAATTTCAAAAGTACTAAATAGTTGTAAAACTTGGCTCACAGTCCATGAACATCCTATTGCTATTAGGATAATTACTTTAACATTTATTTTTCTTTTTACAAATTAACAACAATGTGAAAATGAAAATGAAATTGAATGTCCTAACTTGTATGATTTTTTAATTTATGTATTCCTAAATCATACATAACCTATGTCAAATAATTTTTATTTTAATTTACAAATTTACAAATTTTTGGATAAAAATATTGTTGAAAGAAGAATGTATAGATAAATTTGATTAAGACTGTATTGTTAAAATAAAAAAAAACTTCAAAAATTGAGAGTACTTACGGAGGAATCTGGTAAGGATTGTTGAGTGAGAGTTGAATTGTTTTCTTCCAGAGGGAGACATGCATGACGAGGAGTGAGGGTACTTAGGAACCCACCCAAGTACCCAAGGGTGGGAATATAAAATGTTTATAAATTCTCTAATGATATGAGTATTGAATATTCTATTTCTTCTGATACTTTCACTACTTTCTCCAGCTGTGACAGGAATGAATGAGATCTTGTATTTACAAGTCTCCTGTCCACAGTACAGTACTATCCGACCAAACCCTTCTCTCAAATGAACCCAACAACATTATATACTATGGAATTCGGAGTTTCTCAATAAACTCTTCGTCGGTTCTCTCCGACTTTCCCGTTTTTTTTTGGGGTTAACTCAGACTTTTTTTTACTCCCGGAAGTTACTGCTCTGGGTATAGTATCTACTAATTGACTTTCCATCCATTACTCTCAAGTATCAAGTCTTAACGTATGTGGGGGAGGGAAAAATGGACTGCCAAAGTATTTCTCAATGATAAGTTTTTTTTTTTTAATATTTTTAAGCTATATACCATATGAATTTCCTAATTTCTTAAGAAAACTTTACTTTGATTCAAGATTCATCAATTCAATAATAAAAATATTTACAACCCTTGTACATATTCAAGATAAATAATTCGTTAATATTGTTTTTGTGTTTTTTTAAATTACCTTTCAATTCTTCGCGGGTAGGGTGCAGGTTGGGTACAAGCTGTGACAACAGTACCCAAAGTGACTGCTCTCCTACCCATTCTTTCTGCCCAAGAGGTCATGATTCGACCACCTCCTGATGACTTCTCCTCCATCAATTTAGACCTTATTCAACTTCTTCCAAACTTCTGAGTAGAAAAATTTTAATTCAGCTCATCTTTTAAAACCAATGAGAGTAGAGATTTCTGACCTTGATTCATACAGTATTTGAACAGTATTTTGAGACTGTTTTTATTAATCTTCACAATCCAATTTCTTCTTTAGTAAGAATTACTACTTTTGAAGAGTCTGAAAAAAATAATCAAATTTCAATTTTAGATCATTTTGTGTTTTATGTATACAGTAAACCTCGGATAAGCCAACCTCGGTTACCACGGACCCTCGGTTACCACGAACCACTTGGTCCAGTCCGCGCCCAGAGATAGGGAATTTGTGTATAAATGGAAAGGCTAAGCCGAACTCGGTTAAGCCGAACCCTCGGCTACCACGAACACCTTTCCGTGGTCCCAGTCCATAAGTANTAGTAAGAATTACTACTTTTGAAGAGTCTGAAAAAAATAATCAAATTTCAATTTTAGATCATTTTGTGTTTTATATATACAGTAAACCTCGGATAAGCCAACCTCTGTTACCACGGACCCTCGGTTACCACGAACCACTTGGTCCAGTCCGCGCCCAGAGATAGGGAATTTGTGTATAAATAGAACGGCTAAGCCGAACTCGGTTAAGCCGAACCCTCGGCTACCACGAACACCTTTCCGTGGTCCCAGTCCATAAGTACATGCTTTTTTACCTCGGTTAACACGAACACCAATTAATTGATCAATTTTTAAAGAATCTTCACCTTTTTTCTTACAAAATTTAACGAATAACTTCTTTTGAATGACTTTTCAAACATTGAAATTCGACAGAAAATGAACCAATGATATATTTTTAGTCATTTTTAGTCTCCACAACAACTTACTATTATAAAGTAATGGTAAATTAAAACTACCTCGGCTAAGACGAACAAATTATTCCCCAAGTTGTATGTTCGGCTTACGCTTAAGCCGAACCTAGGTTACCACGAACCATATTTTCCGGTCCCTTGAAATCCGGCTTATCCGAGGTTTACTGTATACATATATATAAATTTTGCTANCGAACCATATTTTCCGGTCCCTTGAAATCCGGCTTATCCGAGGTTTACTGTATACATATATATAAATTTTGCTAGACTATGAAAGTACAGTAAAGTTCGGCTATAGTGACTCCGGCTATAATAGAACTCCAGCTATAGCAAACCACACTGTCCGGTCCGTGCCAAGCAAATGGGAAATTATGTGTCAAGTAGTCCGGCTATAATGAAATCGGCTATACTGAACTTCCGGCCTTAGTGAACCAAACCTACCGGTCCCAAGAGTCATTTTGTCCGGTTATAGTGAAGTATGTCTGAATTCCGTAATGAGACCATTTGCTACTACTGTTCCTTATACTTTTATGCCTGCCCATCTATGCACCGCACTTGCATGTTGACCTATGAGTGAGTTTTAGTTTATTAAGTAAATTACTAATTCACAATGTCAAAATCAGGCCAAAAGTGCACAGTGTTGTCCTTAAACGATAAATTCGATATCATTGCTGCACTGTCTTCCAACACAACTCGCCAAACGTTATGTGAGAAATATAAGGTTGGAAACTACACAATTTTTCTTATTTTGAAATCAAAATCTAAAATTGAAGAACTTCCAAAGATTTTCTGGTGAAGTTAATAATAAAAGTGTTGAAATATAATTAGGTTACATTTAAGCAATTAGCTAAAANAATCAAAATCTAAAATTGAAGAACTTCCAAAGATTTTCTGGTGAAGTTAATAATAAAAGTGTTGAAATATAATTAGGTTACATTTAAGCAATTAGCTAAAATTCAAATATCAAATTCTTAGAATATAAAACGCCAACGCCGATGTAACTGTCCAAAGTTGGATTCTGCGCGGTCGCAAGCAAATCTCCATAATACAGTGCTTCTCTAAATGGGCTTAGCTGAATTTATTGTGAAATATTTGGATATAATGAACAATTATTACATTGAAGTGTCCGTTCACTATACGGATATAATGAACTCCGGCTATGCTGAACCAATTTTGCTGGTCCCTACGAATTCACTATAACCGAACTTTACTGTATTAAGTTACGGGAAAGTTTGGAAAAGATTGTCACCAATGGGTTAGGGGTATGAGAGCTAATTTTAGGTATAATACCTTATAATACCGTATCCTTTAAGGGTACTTTTTTTTTAATTCAATTTTACATTGGAGTAGGAGAAAGTGTACACAGATGAGATAAGCAAAAATTTGGATGGACCTTTATAACACTCTTAATTCTTATGTATTGAAGGGGTCAATTACATAAAATTTAGTTGGGTCAATTTACTCACTTTTATAAGATTCCAATTCCAAAGGACGAATGAGGTCAAGCAAACAACTTTCTCCCATCAAAAAAAAATAATAACATTACGTAGAATAAATTGATAAATTTTATAATCTCTATAGTATGAGTAGTTTCTAAGTTTGAAAATAATGTATTTTACTGATTTCATTATGTTAGTCTTACCCAAGATTACTGGAGATATAAAAATGAATAAGAACTAATGAGGTCAAGAGAAGTAAAGGTTGAAGCGTCACTGGAAGTACGTAAGAATATTGATGACCAATGAGAAGTGTCGTGACTGTCGGACGTTTGAAAAATACTGTACTTGTTGTCTCTGACACTGATGGACGACTATAAGTTCGAGATTCAATTGTACAAGTGCAAAACAATTGATTGACTAAACTAAAGTTATAATTTTACGACCACAAGTATAAACCACAATTTCCTTGTTTTATTGAATCGACTCATGTAAAAATACTAATGACAACAACCTCACTAACGTTGGTGAGTATAACTCAATTTATCGGAATTTTTAGAATTTTCAAAATTAAAAAAAAATTTTTTTTTTTTTTTTCAAAATTTAGTCTTCAATACATGATCCTCTGGAATAACAAAAATTACAAAGTCCTTATAATTTCTAACCTTTTCCACACTAAATTCACTCTGTCACACTAAATTTATATATGTACAAAATTGACATTAAATATTTCTATCAACTGTTGACTTGTTATTTTTTTTTTTGTTTGTTTGTCAGTATTTTCCGCTACAGAATTTGAAATAGTGTGTAATATTTTTTTTTTTCTCTCTTACTTTCTCCGACTCTGAACTGTAGTTATGAGCAGACTGTTTTGAATTTAGTATCCGTAGATGTCAATTCTACTTTCTTTTGGCGCATGCGCAGTAAATTTATTATTTTATCAACTTTTACTCAACATCCAATACTTTCTCCCCCTATTTTACTCCAGACAGCGTGGATTTCCTAAAATTTTCAGGCTAAAGTTTACTTTCTCCACTTTCTCTGTTCAAAAAAAAAAAAAAAAAGTGACAAAAAGCACATAATTCTAAAAGTTGAGTTTTGGAAGAAGTGTTAGTTTAAAATAATTCTACTGTGATTTTCATAAATTACTTTCATAATTTACCAAAAAATGATTACAATATCTATTGTTCTCGACCTAATTATTCCTTTATATAGAACAATAGAATTAAACAAAAAAAGTCATTCTTAAAAATCATAAAATAATTTATATCAAGTTTTAGTTATTACTTTGTCTGAATGCTCTAAAACGATGAACCAGGAAATATTTAAAATAGACTATTAAAAAAAAACCATACTATTGTTTGTAATATCATAAATAAGTTATTTGAAGAATAAATGTCCAGAAGAGCCCTTAAGGTTATTTTTAATACCAATATTAATTTCTTTTTATACAATTTTATGATCAAACAATTTTAATAGTGTTCTACATAATACTGGAGTTCAGAATTTACTACGCATGGTGAAAGTTTTCTAACCATAAACACACATTTTTATAAAAAAATTTAGAGTTGTGCACCGAATGGCAGAGGTATTTGTAAAGAAAACTAACCAAACCGAAACCTTATTTGATTCTCGTAGTTTTACATCAATTTAATTCTTAATAAAGAAAATACTAAACCAAGTTCGAGCCTTTTTTTTCGTTCTAAAACTTCACTGTTTAATGAAAATTTAGGGTTTTAATTACTCATAGTGGGGGCAAAACTTTTCTGTTGTTTTTTTGAAAATTCTTTCAAAAACACTTAGAAAATTTTACCTTGCCCCCCCCC